>CAJNYU010002793.1:0-24421 GCA_905331475.1 Rotaria socialis
CCCCCCAATCTTAGGTCCTTCGTTCGGCCCCTGGGTGCAGTAACAAATGTTCCGTGGGTGAAAGCTACATAGGTAAAGTTCGTGTCATTCAAAATATGACTTCCGCTCTACAAAATAGTATCAGAAAATACATTCTTTTTCTGAATGTCCACAATCTGCTAAATATAGTTTCTTATTGTAATTTCATAAACTCCTGTAGATGACGCTAATATGTGGATTTTTATCAGGTAATCGGATTCAATTAAAAACAACTTATTCAGATCGATTCTTCATAGCTATATTGATTACTAGTATAAATAAGTTTAGTGACATAATTACTAAAAATGTATTGGATATAAAATATCTTCAAATGATTATCATTTGCTGATGTTTTGTTTTTGACCTGTCCAATCCAATATAATTTAGGTCGTATTATTCTATCACCATCGTCCCTATGCAAAAAAGAAATTCAATGATCAACATGTAAAAGATATTCTTATTATGGCTTCATCTCCGGGTTTAAATTTTCTTATTGCTAAATATCTCCGTGGATTACCAAATTCAAATCTTGCTAATGTAAGTGCATTTATAGTAGGTTATTTATTTATTTCATTTGTTTTTAGGAATTCGTACAATCCCTCGAACAAAATAATGTAAGTGTTTCAAATGAATTCTTTCGTATATATGAATTCATTTGTTTTAGTTATTGCCGTCTACACACAACTGGAATGGTGTCGAACGCCAAATATCCTTTTCTGAATTGGTAAATGAATGAAAAGAAAAAAGCAATTGTCTTAATTTTTCTTTCTCAATATTTAGGAACAACAATATGCTCATGTTCCTGATAATCATCTATTTCATTTATTAGAAAATGTCATGTCTTATGTGGAACAAGGTATTGGTAAACGGTTTGGTTCATTATCAACATTTCTTCTTCAATTGGATCCAACTTGTTTTCTTGAAAATAAACAAAAGAAATCATCTAGTATGTTTCTCACGGGAAAAAAAGAAGAAAATCATAGACTAAATTTTCTTCTAGCTCGTAAATATAATATGTTTACAACAGCATATCATCCATGTAAATATTTATCAAATCCAACAAATCGTAATATGCGTAAGATAAATTTATGAAAGCTATTTTTAGTTCTTAAAAGAAAAAAATTGATTTTCTTATAGAAATAATTCTACGTGAACGAGAGTATTTTGGTCGAACATTATCTGTTAAACAATTACCAGCGAGTGATTTATATCAACGAATGAATATGAGATTGAAAGTGATTGCACATAAAGCATCAATCTACTGTATTGCTTTTGATCGTACAGGAACTTATGCATTATCGGTACGATATCAAATGAAAACAACGTAGCAAGGGGAAAATCTTTTTTGTTTTGTTTTTATCCTTTAGGGTGCTGATGATTTTCTTCTTAAAATGTGGCATGTACATACAGGTCGTTTATTAGCAACGTTTCGTGGCCATTCAAAAGAAATTTGTGATATTGATGTTAATTTTGAAAATACACTTGTTGCTAGTGCAAGTCTTGATAAAAAAGTACGAGTTTGGAATTTAAAAACTACTAAAATGGAATGTGTCTTACATGGCCACCAAAGTGGAATCAATGCAACTAAAGTATGTTTCTATTCAAATGTTTGATTTTGAATTTCTATCGGGAAATTTTTTCTTTATAGTTTTCACCATTTTGTAAAACAGATGATCGATGGTTAGCATCGGTTGGACATGATGGTAGTATTTGCTTTTGGAAATATCCTATTGGGACAACAGATTTCGAGTAAGGAATTATTCACATCATCAGATCTATTCAGTTAAGCAAACAAATTCAATATGAAAAATATTTTAGACCTCGCCCAATCAAATTTGTTGAAAAAAGTCGTGCTGGCGCGCAAATGCTTTGTTTATCATTTAGTCCAGGTATGGAATGATGCTTTTTCTAGTTTTACATATCTACTATTTTCATTTTTAGGTGGTTACTTTGTTGCTGCTGGTAGTAGTGACTCTGTTATTCGAGTTTATTCATTTCATACATATTCACCATTAAAAATTTGTGAACTTGATCGACATACAGTAAGTTAAAAATTAATTTTTTAATTAAAACAAAATTATGAAACCTTTTTTCTCATTATAGAGCGTTGTTGAAACACTATGTTATTCACATTTAACTAATTCGTTTATTTCCGGTAGTAAAGATGGTACAGCTCGTATTTGGCGTTATGAACAACAAACATGGAGAGCCATTGTTCTTAATTATAATGATGATTCAGATAAAAAGTAATTAGATTTTGTCTGAATGTGAGCAGAGAAATATTCGGTTTGACGAAAGATTAATGATACGTTTTATAGACATCGAAATGATTTCTATAAACTATGAAAAAGAAATTATTTTATCGAATGTAATTTTTCTTTAGTAATAACGATTCGAATAATCATTTAACAGCCGTCAGCAATAAAGTAATTCCTGTTACCATTGTTTCATGGTCATGTACTGACCGACATGTTGCAACTGCATATGAAAATGGTCTTATTAAAGTTTGGGAACCTAACCAAGGAACACTAGTCAATGAACTCAAAGTATATTATCAATAATTATTAATTTGACCATTTAGAAATATTTTCTGTTTGTTTTTAGAAACATGAAAAAACTGTTTTTGTACTCGAATGTCATCCAACAAACGAACGTTTATTATGTTCTGCAGGACACGATGGTCTATTAGTTATTTGGGATATGGTCGATGGTCGTGTGATCAAATCTTTTCTTAATGATGTAACATATGTCATTTGTTTTAATTTAACATATCTAATTCCTTTTTCTATTCAAGCAATACATTGATATTCCATGTTCAATACCATATTCCGAAGCGAAATGGTCTCCTCATTGCGATGTTATATGTACGACAGATCTGTGCGGTCAAATATGCTTTTTTGGTCTCGGCACGGATACAAGATATAATAAAACTCAAATTGAACAGTTTTTTCATAATGACTTACGTCCGGTAATACGTGATAGTAATGATGATGTACTTGATGAACAACAACAACTTCCACCTCATTTATTACCACCACCATATCTTATTGATGATCATGGTCATGCCTATTCATATGATATACAAAGATGCGTACCAGGACGAGAAAATTATTCACAAAATGATAATACAGCTACCGTTGTTAATCATGAATATCTTGAAGGTAAAATTATTATGAGATAATATTCAGAACAAAAACGTAAATGCTTTGTTTTATTTAGATCTAATTATTGCTGAACCAATGACCACTCCTGGAATGACAAGTGCATTTATGACAAGAAAATTTGGTAGCACAACATTGAAAATAAATCGCTTTTTTCTTCATAATATTAATTTCTATTTAGAAACTGTTGATTTATCAACATTTCGATTGAATATTGATAAAAAACAAACATTTGTCTATCATCGAAATTTGACATCACCATTGAATGAAGCAGAATTAGAGTAAGAATATATTGATTTGATGAGAATATTATTAATTTGTCGTTTTCTTTGTGTTTAGATACAGCGAAAGTATTCGAGATGCTCGTTATGACGAGGAACGTATTGCTTATGAAAGAGAATATTTGAAAAAAATCGATCATAGAGATTTGGTAAGATATCGTTTTAAAAATACCTCTAATTACTTGTATTCATGTTGGGATTCTTTTTTTCACAAATTTGAACTAGGGTTTCGTTAGAAAATCAATATTTCTAATTTATTCTTTAGTATGAATCCTCACCAATAAAAAAACGTACAACGCGTAATGTTATTAAAATGCGCCAAGAAGAACTTCTGAAAAAAGTTCCACATAATGTTGAAGTGGCGATTAATCGTCTAACAACTCGAGCATTATATGATTCGGACAAAGAAGATAAAACTGATCTATCTGATGATCAATATTCGCCAAATGCAGTTATACCATTGGGTGATAGGTAATTAATAAACATTGAAAACAGAACTTAGATCTTTATGAACCCAATTCTTTTGCTAGTGAAATGAGTGGTGGAGGTGATGATGATAGTGTATCGACTGATGAAGATCTTGTTGTAACAACAACACGAACAACAGGCATCATGACACGTACGGGACAACAAAGACGTGTACAGAGACATCGAAATTTATCACCCGATGAAGATGATGATGAAGATGATGAAGAAGATGAAGATAAACGCGAACGTGAAAATCGTCAAGTACAAGAAGCAAAAACACAACATCGTCGACGAAATAAATTAAAACGATTGAAAAAACGACGCGAACAAGTCAAGACCAAGAAAGAAGAATTCGAAAATAAACATGAACTTGAATTAAATTATTCATCAGATTTTAAACCACCCGACTGGTTGACGCGTATCCTTGCAAAATGTTCGCCATATATACCACAAATCGGTGATACTGTTATGTATTTTATACAAGGTCATGAATTGTATATAAATGAAGTTAAAGATAAAAAAATGTATGAAATCGATGAGAAGACTTTACCATGGAATAAATGTGAATCAATCGATGTAAGTATTCTACGAGCCACACATATGAATGCACCAGAGAGTAATGCACTGATTGCCTTTCTTGTAGCATGTCATTGAATGCAAAAATTAGAAGTAGAATTTTTCTTTCGGACTGTGGGATTTGTATATTTTGAAAAAAAGAAATAGAGTGATGATCTGTCAGAAATACATATTACTTATTTTAATTTGTTTCTTTTGAAGGCCGTTGAATGTGCTACAGTAATTGGCGTGTCTATAAGTTTTTCTGATAAACAACCACCGCGTGTGATTAATGTTCGACTTCAATTATTAAATCCTGATACACTTGAAGCTACGTCAAAAAGAATAAGTGTCAAGTACGTAATAAAAAGAAAATATGTTTGATAATTCAATCCAGAAAAAAACGAATATTTTCTTTTTCTATTCTAGATTTCATGATATTGATGGTATAGCTGATTTTATTATTTTAAAACAATATTATGATCAAGCTGTACAACGAGAGTGGAAAGCTGGTACTTGAAAAACCATTTCATATCTTGAAAAGAAATTTTAAAATTCTTTTTTTTTCATCGTTCTTATCAGGTGATAATTTTCGATGTTTTATTGATGATACTTGGTGGCCGGGAACAATCGTAAAACGAGAAGCATTCGATCCTCGTCATGAAACTAGTCCTTTTCAATGTTATATTATCCGATGGGATAATGGTGAAAATGAAGAACGACTGAGCCCATGGGATATTTTCGAATGTGATGATTCTCGTATGATAGATTTTACGCTTTGTTATTAAATGTAATATTTAACTATTTTGTTTTTTTTCCAGCTTCTGAATCAAGCGAGTCAAATCTAACTAAAATGCCATCATATCAGCCAGTAGCAGATGAATGGCCATCACATGGAATCGATGAGGAACGAGAACGTTTGTTAAATGGATTCGATACACTCATACAAATGGATATAACTGTACAATTTCGAGCACCAGGTAATTATTTTCCGTACAAGTGATGAACAATATCAAAAGAATAGAATTCGTCTATGCTGTTAAAAATTAAACTTAGAAAATCTCTAGTTATCTAATTCATTATAAAAATAATAGATTATATGTTTGATTTTCTGAATCATAGATGAATAGTATAATTCATGCTCATGACTTCTAATTCCATTTTTCGAATGGGAACTTCATTTTGTTTTGTTTTCTTAGTTCAACTCGCTTGGTATCCAGTTGTTATTGCTTATCCCATTGATCTTGGTACTATTCGAGAACGTATATCCAATGGTTACTATCGTCGATCTAATGCACTTAAATGGGATGTTAAGAAAATAGAAGAAAATGCAAAAAATTTCAATGAAAAAGGAAGTCAAATAATTGAACAAGTTAAACTAGTAACAAAAATCTTACTTAAATATATTGAGTAAGACATTTCATATTTCTCTGACTAGCTTTTTTTGTTAAATAAAAAACGCTTTGTTTTTAGTGATCATAATTGTAATGATATAAACATCATCTATCAACGAGCATTACACTCCGAACAAGTTTCATTACCTATGTCAACATCATGGGTTTGCCGTCGGATTTTTACACTAGAAAAAAGAACTGTATATTCTTATTTTTAGACTGAAGAATGGCTTGATGATTGTCAAACAATACTTAATGATATATTATCTCAGCCAGGAAGTGATCTTTTACGTTATCCAATCGATGAAAATGAATATCCAGTATGAAATGAATGCTTCTTGAAAATAATTTTCATCATTGAAATTTTTCTTTTCTTTTAGGACTATGAAAGAATTATAAAAACACCCATTTGCTTTGATGATATACAAACGAAACTTCATCAAAATCCTTGTGGATATAGACATTCACGAGAATTCATCGCTGATTGTCATTTAATATTTCAAAATGCTTTAACATACGCAGATCCAGAGGTGAAGTGAATCAAAAAAGAGATCTTTTTTCTATCTAATAGTTTTTTAATAGATGATTAATGTTGTCCGACATTTGGGACCATGGTTTGATCAACGTGTAGCTATATTTGATCGTCGACAACGCCGAACAAATCCTCAATATACTAGCGAAATGACAACTCGACGACGGTATTTTTACTTTTTAAAAAAAGAGAGGCATTTTTATTGTTATTTAAATTTCAATAGAGATTTACAAAATTCATCAGCTGATGAAAATAATGTATATACAACAACAGGCGATCTTCTTCCATCACTACCGATCACAACAGCAGCAGCAGCAGCAGCAGCAGCGACAGCAACAACAACAACAACAACAACAACAACAACAGCAGTCGCAGTGACAACAAGCTCCAGTAGTCGACAAAATCGGAGAACACAATGTATTTGAAACTAACATTATTTGTTTTTAAATTAAACTTTTTCTCTTTCTAGTCTCTCCAACAGCTCTAACAGCTGATCGCCGTCATTCGCATTTCAATCGTGCGTCTACAGTAAATAATCATTCTGTAACATCTCAACAACAGAATTCTGATGACGACGATATGGATGATGATAATGAATCTGTTTCAACACGCAGTACTCAGCCTATATCATTGACATCATTTATCAATCCAATAGCTCATGATCATAATATCGGTGTTGGTTTATCATTGCGTCAAACTCGACAACGTTTGCATGCGAATGAAAGTAATAGTTCGTGGCCAACTCGAACACGATATAGTACAAGATCAACAGCCTCCAATAGACATCACAATGATGATTATGACAATCGTTCGCAACAGCCAAGTTCATCGTCACGTATTTTATCAGCATCCGATGATGATGATAATGATAATAATGATATATCATCGAATAGTAAAAGAAATCGCATTGAACGTAGTGATAGAAGAATAACCTCAATAAATCGACCAAATTATAAAATTGACAGTGATGATCATGAAGATGATGAGGATGAGGAAGAGAACGATGATGATCATCAGCAAAAACCGAATAAAACAAATGGAACGAATAATAATCAAGAAGATATCGAACAAACAGAAAAAGATAATGATAAATCGAAATGTAAATATAATCTCATTACTTTTCCTAAGGAGTTCCGTTGCTCTTCTTTTAAAAACAAACTTATTTTGATTTTGAATTGATTATTTTTTTTCCAGTGAGAACTGACGATGAAGATTACGAGCCACCAGGATCTCATGGAGGAGAAGAAGATGAAGACGAAGATCCTAATGAATTACTATCTACTCGCCAGAAAGATGACGATTCCGATTCGGATTTTCAATTGAATGAGCCCAGTCAACATCGTCGCACAAATACAAATGGTAATCGCGTACGTAAACTGCGTAGTACAACAAATCGTCCATCGCCGCCATTACCAAATCAAAACAATAAACGAAAACGTTCAACTATACGTACACGTTCGTCGTCATCAGAATCAGATTCATCTGATTCGAATGTAAATACAACACAAAAAACTCGAACTCGTTCACGACGACGTGTAACAGTAAATAGAAAATCTTCATTTGCAGAAGATATTTCAGACGAAGACCAAGATGAAGAAGGCGAAAATCGTCGACGACCACGAACAACTCAACCAACACGAGTATCAAAACGTGGTCGTGTTCTTAAACAACGTTTACTCAGTGAATAGAAAATAGAATAAGATCATATTCAATTCACTGTTCAGATCTAGTCTTCTCAAGTGTTTCTTTGTTTTTTTCTTTATGATCGGCTTTGCTCAAGAACGAGACAAATTAACAAAAAGAAAACAGTGACTATTACATGTGTACTATCATTTTGATAGATTTTCTTCTTTTTTTTTTGTGTTTGCTGTACAGATACATTAATGTTCTTATTTTGTTGTTGTTGTTGTTGTTGTTGTTGTCTGTGTGATTGACAATCTGTTCATGTGTTTTTTTTCTTTCGTTTGGGAAAATAAAAAAAATATACATCGCGCTTTTATCTATTTATTAGAATTTATTTGTCAAAAAAGAAAAGATTAGATAAAAAAACATAATAAACATTCAATCATCATCTAATGTAAATGAAAAAATTTGTATACCATCATACGAAGTAAAATTTGTTTTTTTCTTCTCATTTGATGAATGCATTTCATTATTGGTAAGTACTGCATAATCTCCATCGTCACTTGATTTTGATGAACCTGAAAAAAATAAAGGATAATATGAAATTAATTTTATATTGAAAAAAAAATACATACGACTTGATGAGGATGGTATAGTAGCAATTGTTTGACGGATTTTTTTCTTTTTACTTATGGTTCCAGTGCCAGGGTTAGCTATTTTACCAATACCTTCACCTGTTGAGAAATCAATTTGGTGCCCTGTCTCTTTCGAAATAAATACATATTGTTGTTGTTGAGGTGGTGATTCAGTTTGTTGATTAAATTCTTCTGGCGAATGTTTTGCTGCAAGAATTTCTTTGGCAGTTAAAGCTATTTGTTGTTGTGATGTTAAATTTGATGATTCTAAATCGATTATGGGTGTTGATGTACATACTGGAACAGTATTTGATGAACGAATAGGAGAAGGTGTTTTTCGAGAATTATTTATATAGATTCGAGTTATATGAACTCCAGCTGGATCACACATGTGTAGTTAAATTTAGAGAGAGACGATGAAGAATAGAGAATGATTTGTTTGCTTTCATATATATATATGTATATGAAAAGAACGGATCTATCCAGGGATGAAAAAAGAATGATTAAATATTGTGATCTTCTTGAAGAAACGAATTAGATCGTATGAATCGATATTTTCTTTGGCCATGTATTATATAACAGGTTTAGCTAGTAAACCAATCGTAGTTGAATAATTTCAAAATATTTGATATTTAACATTGAAATAATACACTATTATCAAGGTATTTTTTTCTCTAGGAAGAAAAAGAGAGCACAGAATCTATGTAATGAAGTTTCCAGAAAGTTTCAAGTATCATCATATTGATGAGATTAAATCGAAACCAAAATACATCCTTACTACTGAATGTTAAATATTCTAAGAAGAAATTGTATATTTTCTTAAAATCTTATAAAGGATTGTACCGATGATAAAGTCGATTGATGGCCAGATAAAGCAACATAAGAATTTCAGCAATGTCAGAGATACAAAAAATGTTCACTTGACCTAAATTCTTCTGGCAATGTGTGGGACTTTTCATATTGAATGAAATTTGTAGATTATATTAGTAGTTACAGAAAACAAAAAGCTCAGCAGCGGACTTTTCTTTTCAGATAAGTTTTTCTGATGTACATACAAGAGAGATCGCAAGCGATTTATATCACAGAGATCAAATATCATGTATTTTGATTGCTGGAGGATCATTGTCTTTCTACAGACCTTTGTATTCGTAATCGAAGTTTTCATTTCCTCTCTGAGTTGTATGACATCGATAAAACAGTGATTCACATATAATGTCAATGTGATAAAGGTTCGACTTTTCTACCTTGACTAGAAAGGTCCTTCTATTCGTTAATGGACTTTGTGTAAAGTGGACGTTTTTAGGATCTTCGACAGCTCGCTCTCGTCAACACAAACGTATATGGAATGCACTATCATAAAGTTTGCAACATTTTCAATATTTCGACACTTCGATGTTCGACAACTTTACTAAAAAGATATTATTAGAGAACAAGTTGTTTTTGTTATCAATTGTAACAAAACTTTTGCTAGTGATTTAATTGAAATGAAACAACTATTCTCAGTACATGAACCAAGCTAAACAAGAACTAAAGATAATACGCAAAACTACTCGATTTTCATGCTGAAAAAAGTCTTTGCACTTTTGCAAGAATGACGCTTATTGTAGAATGAAAAAAACTTTTTCGTGCAGAAATAAAGCGTACGTTATCTACTATACAAGTACGTTTTATTACGATTTCTATTTCTATCTACATTGTACTTGCACAATATTTTGAGATATTTTGTATGAGTCATATTGTTGTTTTTTTCTTTCCTTTTCTGTAAAGCACATGCAAAAACGCAAAACGCAAGCATTTTGAAAGCTTGCAGTCTGAATTGAAACATGTTTTCTACACTAACGAGTCGTGCGATATTTCCTATGATATTTGGTCGTCGCCATCCAGATAAATTAAGTGATGGAGCATCAACGCCACTTCAACTTGTTCGTTTACAAATTGAACAAAAAGTCGATGGAAACTTTCCGTTTATTCATCAAATATCTACGACAATGACATTTAAGAATACACATCATATAATTGTAGAAGGTGCTTTCGAATTTACTTTACCAGAAAAAGCAACTATTTGTGGTTACGGTAAATCAGTGTTTGCTTCTTTTTCGTTAATAAGTTTTTTTTCTCTGTCGATTTATTTAGGTCTTGATATTGATAATGTTATTGTCGATGGAGTAGTCGTTGAAAAACAAGCTGCTCGTATCATGTTTGAAAAAGAAGTACGGAAACGAGTTGATCCCGGCTTTGTTGAATTAGTTACAGGAAATTTATTTCGTACACGAGTTTATCCAATCGCACCACAACAGACACGTACTGTTCGTGTTATATATCAAGATCAAGCCATCACACACAATAATGGCTTTCTTTATCAGATACCGGTTCAATTTCAAACGCGGCTTGAAAGTTTGGATGTTGTTCTTACATGTTATGGTCAAGGAACAGTCATACCGAGTTTCGTAACTAATTCTAATGGAACGAAAATTAACTATCCACAATTTGTCAGTCATAACGATGGAAAATATACTGCTGAATTACATTTAACTACTGTTGAACCATCTGCTGAAAGTGAACAAATACTTTCCTATATATTACCTGATTCTCTTAAACCAGTGATGAGTACGGTCGAAAAAGACGCGTCTATTGGTGCATATTTTGCAATAAGTTGTGCTTTACCAACACCAAATCAACTAAGAACTGATCAACTTGATATTCCGTCGAAGAGAATTTGTATTCTATGGGATGCAAGTTTAAGTCGTTCGAACTCAAAAGAAAATCGAACATTAGAATTGGATGCATTAAAAAAAATCTTTGATACATGGTTAACACGTTTTAATAAAATTGAAATAATTATTATTATATTTCGAAATGATATGAATGAACCAATAATATTTCAGCTTCTGTCTCATAATTGGAATGATTTTATGCAAAATTTTCAAGATATACCATATGATGGTGCAACAAATCTATCACAATTATCGTCGATTCATTTCATACAACCAATCAATTATTATTTTATTTTCAGTGATTGTATATCAACATTAACTAATGATTCCACGACAGAAAATTTATATTCAAATTTTAAAGCACCAATATGGATATTCAATGGTAATCATCTGCATGAACCATTCGATTTTGATTTCATGCGTTATTTAACTCAATGCAATGGAAACGGCGGAGGCTATCTAAATCGTGAAAAATTAGAATTAACATCAAATAATTTAACAAACATCATTGAAACGATTCAAATTCAATATATGAAACTTCATTCAAATTCAAATGTACAACAGATATATCCAAGTAATGCCACATCGCTTCCATTGAATTTAGATCGATTTCTTCTAGTGGGACAAATTCCACTGCCACTACCGAATGCAATTCAATTTGAACTCGAATTTTCAATGAATAATCAAACATCTCGTTTACCGATTTCACTTGATCTATCATTAATTCAATCGGATTCTATTGGTTTAATACGGCGTTTATGGGCGCAAGAAAAATTAAATGAATTAAATGCATTTAAAGATAAATATAAATCCGATATATTATCACTTGGATTAGAATATTCATTAGTGAGTCAATTTACATCCTTGTTAGTGCTTGAAACACTTCAGCAACATCTTCAATATCGCGTATGTCCAGCTAAATCACGCACTTTACTTTACAATCAATATTTACAATATCAAACAGTAGCACAAAATAAAAAAGCAAATAATATATCTCAAGTAATACAAAAATGGAATCAAACATGTCAATGGTACGATAAAGTTATTACTGATGTGGATCGTCATCGAGCTTATTTATCAAAATCAACACCAGTGAACACATTCACAATATTATCTTCGCCTAATGTCTTTGGATCGGTCACACCTCACTCTTTTTCTTTCGGTTCAGCGAGTACTTCAACCACAATCCCCTCCTCTTTTTCAAACCCGGCCCGTCCATTGTTTAGTTTTGGTGGTCAAACAAGTATTGCAACTAGTAGTGCATCATCCGGTTTTGGTTCAAATGCTCCTTTCTCGGCTCATACTTCATCCAGTATGCCAATCTTTGGTGCTTCTACTTCATCAAAACAATTAATTACTTCAAAAAATCTATCAAACGCATCTTCATCATCTTCATCGGAAGAAACATCTGCAATCATCTTTAATGAATATAATCCTCAAGCACCATATATAACACGAATATCTTCGTCAAGTAATGTAACAAATGCATATTCAATTTATCTTAGTGAACGAACACTCAACCGTCAATCACCATCATTTTATTTTGATATTGCATCGCACTTTTTTTCACCAAAATCTTCCTCATCGATATTAGATAAATTTAATCAAAAACAAGAAAACGTTACAATAGTAGATAGGACATCCATCGAATATGGTTTACGTATATTAACAAATATTCTAGAATTAGAATTGGAAGCACCACAATTATATCGAACTGTTGCCTATAAATTAATGGAATTAAAACAATGGAGTCTTGCTTTAAGTATTTTTCAAAAAGTTTATTCTCTACGTTCTGACGAACCACAATCATTACGTGATTTAGCTCTCGTACTTATTGAACTTGGTCAATATGATCAAGCATTGGAATATTTCAAGCAGGTTCTCACTAGCTTATGGGATGAAAGATTTCGAACTATTCAAACAATTACTGTACTTGATTTAAATCGGCTTTTAGTTTTAATGAATAAAACAAAGCCTGCAATTGATCATCAACTCATACGTCATTTGCCACTTGATATTCGAATTGTTGTTCAATGGGATACAGCTGATACCGTTATTAGACTTTCAATTCAAGAACCAACTGGTCAAATATGTAACAGTACTGATTCATTTCAGACAGATATTGGCGGATACATCACGCCATCATTTGGTCAATCTAATCAACCCATTGAATATTTACTTCGTAAAGCCGTCAATGGAATATATTCAATCAGTTTAACATATATAAGCAATGCTCAACATACAATCGTAGGTGTTACTACAGCTTTAGTTTACGTGTATAAATATTTTGGTTCGATTAATGAAGAAAAACAAATTCATACCGTACGATTGACTAATTATAATCAAACGATTGATGTTGCTCAAATTGAAGTTGGCGATTCGAATTTAGAAACACTTAAAAATGAATTAGAAAAAAGTAAAAATGAATGTTGTCGTCTTCAAAATCAAATAATTACTGGCAAACAACAAACACAATCTTTAATTCAACATACAAATGTAAGATGCGATGGATGTTCAATGTCACCAATTGTTGGTGATAGGTATAAATGTATATTTTGTCCAAATTTAGATTTCTGCCATGATTGCCAATCATTGGCAAATTCTACACATGATGCAAAACATCCATTACTTTGTATTCATGATTCAAGTGTATTTGCATCATCCATTTATATTCAGAACATTGGTGAACTAATTCATTCAAATAACACTTGCACGACATGTTCGGTTTCGCCTATAGTTGGTATACGTTATCAATGCATAAAATGTAACATTAATTTATGTGGAAAATGTGAATTTCTTTGTTTACATGATGTGTCACATGTACGATTGAAAATTATACAACCTCAATAAAAAGAAAGAAAAAATTTTGATTTAAAAATTTTTCATCCTATTCATACTAACAATATTTTAAAGAAATAAAGACAACGTGAACTAGAAAACGAATTCATTGATACATATTATGTTTGAGATAATTCTCTACATGAAGATTCATATAGTGAAACATGCTCATTCTCAAACAATTTACTGAAAGTATCAAAGAAATATAAATCCTTCTTTTTGTTATAATCATGACTTTTATATGAACCAAAATGTGTAATAAAGTAATCCATTTTGCTTACAATAAAAAGATTTACTCACAAGTACTGATTGTTTTTTTTTATTGGATTGGAAAGCTTTTTCTTCAACGTACACGCAATACATAGCATGTTAATAGACATCATTAAAAAATGTTTACTCCAGAATTTTTGGTGTAACTTATTAATACATATAATATTATTGGTAATACGACTGATGTACTCTAACAAAATGTTTTCACAAGACTTACTCATGTAATATTGAACGAAATTATGGTGAGATTAAAGCTAGGGATAGATTTGAGTATGAGAATGTATAAAAGATCAATACTTTTTCTTAAGAACTAAATCCAAATCTGGCCTCATTTTTTATGCGTTGTATATCTTGACGGTTTTCGTTCTGGTAAGTATCAAACTACTTGGCTTAATGTGATAAGATACATGGATTCAAGTACTGATCGTAAGAAAACTACAACGAAAGATTTCTATTTAATTATATTCAGCAAATCATATTCTGATTAGATCAGAAATGTACAACAATTTAAAGATAGGAATTCTCAAGTTCTCTTAGAATTATTAACCGACAGAAAAATGCTTTGAAAGTGAATTAAGAACTGATTATTAATTTCTGCATAGTCTCACCTTTCCTAATACTGGAGGTTATGTTTTCTAATAATTTTCAACATTGCACGTTCCTCTCTAGAAATTTCTCACGGAGCATGGATATGAGTGTAAAAACCGACGTTAATATTGATAAACATGAATTTGTAAATAGTTTGATGGAAAATTTTTTTTTTTTATCTAAAAAAATATCTGCGCCAGCTGCAAAATTAGCCTTCCAAATATTGAGCAGCTGTCTGGTGAAATTTAGTAAAAAACATAAAGAAAAAAAAGGAAATGACAAGCCCATGAATTTTTATTAAGAAATCATGTCTTTATTTAATTAGATCAGGCAATCCAAACGTTGTTCAACATCACTTTTTACGAACTATATGCAAGTCTTCTATGGTATACACGAATGTTTTTTTCTTTCTATCACTGCCACAAACGGGCACCCCAATTTATGAAGTCTGGACAAGTTCGACCAAAATCTTATTGCCATGACCAGGGTGGCCAGATCAAAAATTAAAAAATCAGAAAATATTTTTTCAAAATCAGAAAACAATCAGAAAATGGCAGTTTTTGACAAATTCGTACATCTTCCGCTAAAATACTGACATCCAAAGTTCTGCTGCGTTTCTGCTCATTGACTGGAACTTTGTTTTCAAAGATATTTCGATAAAACGAAAGGCAATATAATGAATATATCGCTTAGCTAATACGGAGACATCAATAAAAGATACGTAATGTTGAGCTTCGTTTTAAATTTAAAACTCGTTCACAAAAACGCGCAAAACCAAATCAAATACATTCTGCGTAGATTAAGAAGTCTAACGAGAAAAAAAAACGTTAAATCCTATCATCTCGGTGTTGTTATTCATATTTCGTATCTTTTGGAATTTGCTTCAAGAAGTTTGTTTAAGATAATGTATGCTGATAAAACCTTCTCAAGAATAATTACCATTCAATTTTATTTTAAGTTAAGCATTATCTGGTTTTATATTCTCGGATTATGATAATCGGACTATAAATGGTTTATATGACGAAAATCAATTCGACGCCAGAATTCGAAGGAGGAATATAAAAGATGACTAATAGAGAAAGTTGATGAAACACTATTGATTTATTATAGTAATGGATTATAATCGTACCTAATTTCAACGGCAAAGCAGCGATTTCAAAATGTTCCAAATTCAGAAAAAAATCAGAAACATATTCAAAATTCAGGAATTTTCCCTATTTTTCAGAAGATCTGGCCACCCTGGTCTTGACTATCAATGAAATATAATGATGCAGAGAAGAAAATGGATTCAAATGATGAATATATCTTGTTTCTCTTAAATAAATAGCCATTGGATATCGCATTGAAAAGATGAAGTTATTTTTCATTCGTTTGTCTTCATGAAAAAAATAATAAAGATTTTAATAACACAGAACACAATAGACAAATAAGAGTAAAAAAATGATATCATATCTACAAAAACCTAACCATTCAACTAATTTTTCTTGTATTTCACGACGATGTATAAACACATTAGCGCAATATATACTTGAAACAAGAGAATACATCTTTTGTGTTTTCTTTTATAACATGTTCTCTTGTCACCAAATATTTGTTTAAATTGTAATTTAATCAAATATTTTATACAAATGTTATGGTCGTTTTAGATTGGTTGAAGACATCGGCCATGATCATAGCAACATAGTGATGCTATAAATGTGGTAGTAGAATATCTGCGAGGATAATGAAGACAATCTTTCAGAAATCTTCTTCGACATGACGCAATGCAAAGAAAATAAACAATTGAAATAAGAGATCATGATCGATCGTTCGAATAGACAGTCTACTTTGCTTTCATTTTTCTCTATTCTTAATGCAACTAGGAATTTAATTGTGAAGGAAAATAGAAAAATCTGAGAAAGAAAAGAACACGTTGAATTTATTCCGTGACTTTACCAACGACAAACACGCTATACCTATCAATCACGTATGTAATTGATACTGAAATACCAAACTTTTTCTTTGCTCCACCTACATATTCTTTTCTATATCATAATTCGATCGAAATTTCCAATATAGTTTAGTAAGAGATGTTGGCCTGCAACGATAGTAAAAGTAATACTCCTCATGTGAATGATCTGTGAAGGAGAATTATCACAATACTCTTACTGAAAGTTATGTTTTCACAATCTCTTTTGAAATTTAAAATATAACATCCATGTAAGTGACGCTTATATTCTAGATAACGCCATTAATCATCTTTTGTAGCGTCTTCTTTGAGTAATAATACTTGTAAATAACTAGTTGAACACTTTCTGATCATATAATATATATGATCTTTCAATAGCTTCTAGTGTTGCATAGCTGTACTCTATATCCATCCTAGCTTTTCTTAGCTATGCTATTTTCTAAATTTTGATTTTAACCCTTTACCGCCGGCTATATGAAAACGCCGTACTCCTATAGGGGAAAATGTTGCCATATGGCAACATCCGGCGGTAAAGGGTTAAGTAAGAAAGATTTGTACTGAAAAAGATTCTTTACAAATCTACATTTTTTTGTAAAAGGTATGTCAATAGTTTTATTGATACGTAAATGAGACGATACAATCAGCTAAATTTATTATGTTTTAGGTATATATTGATAGTAAGGAACATAGATTCTTATCACAAAACATGTGTTAGAATAATATATCTGATACCAGTGCTTTTCTACGTTTTCTAACAAAACTTGACATCATCATGAAAAGTCGCATTTCATGGTTTCTTTCTCCTAGCAATGTGTAAAATTTGATTATAGACCTACGCAATATCCGATAAATTTAGATTGGGAGTCGAATTTCAGAGTCAGTTGTAGATCTCTAGCTGTGAAGTTCCAAGTAACTGGTATTTTCATTCATGTGTGAAAAAACATAGTTTAGAAGTAATCTATTCACCGCATAGACTTCAAGTTATTCCTATAAATTTGACGTCATAAAAAGGATCTCTATATATGTAAATGCGCCTACAAAGATTCAAAAAATCAATTTGTTGGGCAATTTTTGCGCAGATGAAAAATATGAACTATGATAAAATGCGAAACAGATTATTCTAATTGATCTAGTATTTTAAGTGTAAATTTTTGAAAAAAGCAAACCTGTATACTTGTTCGATATCCTACATTCAAGACGATCAGTTATTTTGATCCAATCTACATGGCAAAAGAAAGAAAACAAACAAAATCCCTAGTCTATCAGAAGATAGTGCAATTTGAAATCCTTATCGATATTATTATTGAAGTTTATCTCAGGTATGTAATTTTGGACTCACGTGAAAATTTTCGGTGTGCTTATACTTCTTTGAACTATAATATAGCGCTTAGATATGCTCTTTGCAAGTTGCTTTTCTTCAATTAGGCAGTTTACGTCGCTTGAAAACAATTTGACAAGTACTATTAAATTACGTACCACTACTATCACTGAAATAATATTACTTTTGTTTTCTTGGCAATACGTGCTTTAATTAGTACAAAACCCCTTCGAATAAGTAGAACGAACTGCGAGAACAACACGTCATCATTGCAATTTATAGCGTCATGAGCGAACGAAACTTCTCAATCTATCGAATATATGAGGAGAATGTATGCAAAGCGAAACAAGCTATTGCAGGACATAAAAAAATAAGTATGATGCGTTTTGAATTTGGTCACTAGCAGAAACTGCGTGTTTGGTTTTAATATTCGATCATCGTATCCAAAAGAACAAAAAAGCCCATTTTACTACTTTGCCTTTTGTTTTCATCTTTGATAAGCTCAAATATCTGGTTCCGAAGTATTGGAAGATGTCACGATTCATAAGGTTTCTGGTGACAATATTATGTAAACTATTTTTTTTAGATAGACAGCTATATATATATATATATTGCTACTAGTAATTATTTCTTGTATTTCTTTATAATTTTGCCAAATTTTCCAGTAAAATTATATTAAAAATTAATGACCTTGACAACACTAGCACGGTCGGGACATATTTACTCATTATGGTGGATAATTATAGGCCTTATAATTATATTCATTCTTCGTTACAATATTTTAACAGTATTCTATATTTTTCGTACATATCTAAGTTGGTATCAATTTTCAGCTGGAGTAATAAATTCCAAAGATGATTTTGACACAACCATGTCTAGTTATCCAATAAATCAAACATCAGCTATGCCAAATTATCAAAGTGTCGTACCAGCTATATTACATCACATTGTAGTTGGCAATATTGATTTGAATAAACATCCGACATGGACAGTTGCAAGAGCAGCTTGTTTAAAGTTGCATCCAAATTATGAGCATAAATTTTGGAATGATTCATTAGCTGAAAAATTTATTCTAGAAGAATATCCATGGTTTTTTGAAGCATGGAAAAATTACAAGTATCCGATACAACGTGCTGATAGTTTACGTTATCTTATTCTTTATCGTTATGGAGGAATTTTTCTTGACATGGATCTTCATTGTCGTCGATCGTTAGGACCTCTTCGACGTTTCGAATTTGTTTCGCCCGTTGCTTACCCAGTCGGACTATCGAATGGCTTTCTGATGGTTTCTGCGCGTCATCCATTTATGAAACTTCTCGTTGATCAATTACCTTTATTTAATCATAATTTTGTTTTACCATATGCTACAGTTATGTTCTCAACTGGATGCATGTATATATCGGCACAATATTTACTTTATGAAGACCGAAATCGTCTCAAACTCTTGGACTACAAACAACATCGTTTAAGTGGCCGTATATCAACGCCATTATTTCATCATCATGGCAGTAGTAGTTGGCATTCTAATGATGCGTCATTTATTAAAAACTCAGAAAATATTATAAAAAAATTAATTCATCATAAATATCTAGTTGTATTCACTTTATTGATATGTGTGATTTTGACGTTTATTCTATGGAATCGAAGAAGAAGAAAACGAAGACAGAACGAGGAAACTTTGCTATGCCTGAACGTTGTTGTACATTGTGTAAAGAAAACTTAATTCGTCCATTTTTCTTTTTATAATTTTTGTAAAAATTCTTTTTTATCAGCTTTTTAACGAAACAGATGAATTAAAAATACCGATTTGTTTTTCTAGATTACATGATGAATATCTTACGAGAACAATTTAAGAAAAGATTTCGACATAATAAAAATCGCTCTTTCGACATTCCATTAGATGAAACAGGTGAAACATTGCTTCCAGATAATCATATACAGGTATCTTCACATCGTCGATCAATTAGTAAATGTTTGATTCGATTACGTCATTGGATAAGCACACATATATGTTTATTAATTATGATAGTATTTATTTGGATTCCAATTTTACTTTATTTAATTTTACTTATTCTATCGAAAAGTCAAGCATTTATTCCAAAAGAATTTCAACAAAATCATCATCGTCTTCTATTAATTGTAGCTCATCCCGATGATGAAGCTTTATTTTTTTCACCAACCATACGCAGTTTACAAAAACAATCTCATATTAATTTAAGTTTATTAGTCTTTTCACGAGGAAACTATACCGGTTTAGGTCCTATACGTGTCAAGGAATTGAATGGTTCATGTCAAGTATTTAATTTTCCACAAGATCGTTGCATATCATTAGATTTACCTGATATACAAGATAATCCAAAAATATGGTGGCTTGAAGAAAGATTGATTTCTGTTATAGACCAATTTATTAATAAATGGTCTATTGATGTACTTGTGTCTTTTGATGGCACAGGTGTATCCGGTCACATTAATCATCGAGCCGTGGGATCTGCCGTTCGTGTATTAACAATCAGTAAAATTAATTCAAAGATTAAAATGTTCTATGAATTGAAATCTGTTTCTGTTCTCCGCAAATATTCATCATTACTCGATGTGTACATAGTATTTATTACATTTACTCCATATCTCATGCATTTATTATTCTCACATTTAATTCCAATATCATCACCAAACGTATCATCTATGCTTCTCATTAATACACCAGAAGATTATATGGTATCACGAGCTGCTTTTGCAAGTCATAATAGTCAATTTAGTTGGGATAGGTATGTATATTTAGTTGCAAGTCGCTTCATGTTTATAAATGAACTAAAATATATCGATAAATGATTTCGAAAGAAAAGAACAATGAAAGTCTAGCTATTTTTTTCTTCTTAATAAAAATATTCGTATTTAGTAAAAATTCACTATTTTTCATGCTTTTTTGCTTTGAAAAAAAATCAATTTACTAATTTATTAATAAAAATATCAAATCAGATTATGTAAAAACATTCTATTTTCTTATCAAATTTTCTTATCTACCATAAAAAAAAACTCAATTGGTTTCGTATTATCAGTACCAGTTAGTATTGAATAAAGACGTGTACATCCAACACCAACATTTAAAACATTTAACTAGATTCACCTTGATTTCTTGCACAACATTCGAATGCAAATTTACTTGCAATTGCATGATGTTTTTGTACCTGGGTGTAATAAAATACTGCAAAAGCTAATGTCGTGTTATTGACAATTATTTACATAAGCAATTTATCTCTATATTTTTTCTTAATTACTAACAAGGAAGCTATTGGCTGTTCTTATGACATCATATCTCAAACTACCAAACACTATTTTTTTTTTTATTTTTATATATTTATCATTCGCAAAACGATATTTACTTTTTTGATATAAGAAACATGTGTATGTATCAAGTGATGCCCTTGACGAACATGGGATTTTGATGTTACATGTTTTATTCATGATCATTAATCATTTTGAAAAACTACGTCATGGCTAGTGACCTGCGTAACCACGATTTTTAGTCAGAGTCACGTCACGGTCACGAGCTATTGAGTTACGGTCGCGGTCACGGCCACGGGTTTCTCTCAAAATTAGTCACGGTCACGATTATAGCCATGATAAATATATGGGTTCTGATTCTGAAATAGTGCCAGTACTTGGTATTGAAAAGAGGCTTGTTGAGTAACGATATCTACCTACGGCTACCGCAATTGTGGACTTTTTCCAGAATGATATTGATTTGGGAAAANTTCGTAATATGCGACAAATGTCGAACAATTGTTACCTATAAAAGTTCAACTGGTACTGGTGGTTTAAAGAAACATTTAGCATCATGTGACAAAATTACATTATCAAATACTACACAATCAACTATAACAACATATTATACTACTAGCAAATAGTGACCTGCGTGACCACGATTTTTAGTCACGGTCACGATCACGGTCACGCGTGACCGTGACCGTGACCACTTTGCAGGTCTCTAGTCATGGCAAATAAGTTTTTAGTTTGAATTTAAGAAAAAATGAAATAGTAAGAATACAGCGCGGTCTGGCAAGAACATATTTTTGAATTGTGGAAGTCTAGTCAAACCCATGTAATTTCTATATCATTATGAAAGGACGCAACTTCGCGCATATTAATTTTTTTAGTTTAAGAAAGAGTTCTCACGTTTCTTCATTTAATCGTATCGATACATAATATACATAGCTAATCATATTCAAATCAGAAGAGCCTACTAAACATGATTTATGAAATAAAATTTTGTACAATTAGTATTCTTTTATTTAAAACAGTATTGATGAGAAGTATATACCACAAGCAACTGAATGTCGAACAAGATTATCCGTTCATTATTGCAATTGATCGCTACAGATATTCTCCCATGAATTTCGGTTATAAATCGTAGTGACTTGAATGAAAGGTGAAGTATTCGTTTTTACAATTCGCTTGATCAATGATTTTATTTCCGTGACTTGTGGGATATTTGGATATGCAAAACAGAACGTCAAGAAAATGTTTGATAAATAGCATTCATGCGAAGCTGATGTCGATATTTGTACATTTTTTGCAACGCGTATAATTACGATGCACATATTCTGGTACAATGATACTCATAGTTATATCAAAACAAATAAGAAAATATCAATAATTAGGCTAACAATGATTTCTACAACAAGATATTTTAAACTATTTTGGTTAATCAAGCGGAGTATGACCAAACGTGAACGAGCAAAACTATGAAAAAATCGTTTAATTTATATAACGCCAATAACGACCATAATAACCTTTAACATTAACATATGAGACATAGAAAATAATGCTAATCATCAATAGCAAGTCTATCACACTTAGTCGTGTATACGTATATGCATACAGTGCATGGACGTTACCATGTTAATTTCTAAAATTATAAAGCAACATGCATCTCCTGTTTGCATTGCTGCACATTCATGATTCTCTGCCGAGACTAGAGATATTTCGATCCTCACTTCTTCTTCATTTTTCTAACTAACTCTATTGCTCAATATTTTCATATCTCAGTTCTGTAAAGAAAATAAAACAATAGAGTATTCAGCCTAAAAAGATTATTCCATATATGTCAGTGATTTGTAGTCTTTTTTTCTCGATAAGTTAATTGATCTTTAATGATTCGGCATTACTACGTCAAATCTTGTTTGAGGATGTGCAAATAATCGTTTTCTATATTTCTATCAATGAATAAGATAAATTATTTATTCACAATGACTACGCAATTTAAATAGTAATTTTGCTCTCCTACATGTTGTTATTCTCGTATCTTCTGTACTTTCAACGCTTCGTCGTACTTTTAGTACGAGGTCGTTCAAAAAAAAAACCGAACCGATCGGATATTTTTATTTCCACTATAACTATTATTAAATGTATTATACTACTTGATAAAACAAATTCAAACGCTATTTAAGGTATATGGTTTTATTAACCTTGAATAAATATGTATATCTATTTTTTTTTCATTCGAAAACAATAGGAAGCTAAGTGATGTTTGAGATACTCATCAATTAATAGCTTATTCATGGTTGATCAAATAGTATGTGTGTACTACTTGCTAATGATGTCACCAAAAACAAGTTGGAGGTAGAATGAGAGAGATTCAACTTGTATATGTGTAAGTAGCGTAGTGTAAATCTCGCTATTGAAGTTTCTAGACGTCGCTTAAATATTATATTCAATGAAAAGACAATTGTTTTTAGAAGACGAAATATTCTTCAGCCATATTCTGGCTATGCAACTCTCATATACGTATGTCAAACTTAAATTCAATTGAAAAAATTGAAAATTTCAATTTTCAACTTTTAAGCCAATAGCATTTTGAAGAATCGTGATTCACACATATCGTTATGAGTTGAAAGTTGAAATTTTCTATTTTCAACTGAATTCAAGTTTCAAGTTTGACACTACTGGCAGCTCTTTGATATCAATCAGAGGTGTCCACAAGGCAGGGCTATACCTTCACGCCTTGCAAATTTTGCATATACTTACTTTAGTTCGAAAATAACAGCAATTTTATTCTTCTCGAAAACGTGAAAGAAACTA
>CAJNYU010002797.1:0-31787 GCA_905331475.1 Rotaria socialis
TTTGTCAATAGCTCGCTCATTTTTTCAAATTAATTATATTTTCTCTTCACCAAAAGATACTTCTACTTCTGAGCTACAAAATGCTCTGTCATAATATTCATTAACACAGCGTAGTTCGCAGCATTTATCACTTCTCTCGCATCTACTGAGAACGAAGGACCTTTTTGTCTGTGTGTTACCGGTCAGTATTTCACCTATAGAATCTAAACAGCCTAACGATTGAGGCTCAAACTTTCAGGTATTATAGAAGTTGTCGACTTAAATAAGTGTTGAAATTTACAAGCTTTTCCCTTTTACTATTATCGAGATACAATCGTTCGAAGTTGAAAAAACGTCCGTGCGTTACCTGCGTTTCGGCTGTTCATATCTTGAATGCTCTTTTTAATTTGTGACAGGTTTTTACACATTTTTAATAGTACACAAGAAGTTCTCACCTCACTATAGCGAGCCGCTTTCCGCTGTCGATTAGTGTGGCTGCTGTTTGTTAAATTTACCTTTCTCGAAATAACTAATCAAATAGGACTACCATTCGCAATTTATCCATTACAGGAGGGAATTTACAGCGTCTAATTCTTGTTCTTCAACTAGTAAGTCAGCTGTTTTCGATTCTTATTTTTCGGGGAATTTCCCCCCAACTATTCATCTACTCAATCATGTTATCAAATAGTTCGTTTAATGGTAAAAGAAAAAACATTTCGTATCAAAAAGAATATATTCATTGAAATCAAAATCTTCATTTCTTTATTTTCCTTTATTTAGATTATTCGTTGATTCATCACATTCAGCATTAACTATTTCAAGAAATGGTGCTCAATATCGTCTTAATCCAGCTTGTCAAAATGATTATGATCAACCTTCAGATTTCGTTGATGAAAATATCTTCAATCATTTATCAACTACCTCTATTCCATTGAATGATTCTCAATTAAAGTCACCAATGGCTCTTCGAAATGAGACCCAATTATCAATCAATACTCAAAGATCTACCGATGCGATCGTAATCTACAAAACGAAAATGAACTATATGCGTTTAAAATTCTCTTGTAAGTGGAAGAAAATGAACTACAGCCTGATCCAACGAATGAAAATACAATATCTAACTCCAATCTCAAACAAAAACGTAAGCAGAGTCAATCATCATTTTCATCAATGATATCCACGAAACAATCTAGTGGACTCGGAGCAAAGTGAATTTTTGTTTTGTGAAGCGATTTTAAAGACTCAATCATCGTTGACTCGCCTCGTCGTTTTACTTGAATATCTCGTTTTTATATTTCCGATTTTATGTGTTAAACTTTGATAGCTGTCTATTATATTACAGAAGAGGAGGTATTTTAACCCTTGATAAAAAATTCTTTGTCATATTTCACCTTCATCCAACTCACCCTTTATATGCCAAATTTTTTGCAAAACGCATACAATTATTTCTTCACAGGACTTTTTCACTCGAATACTATCATCTATATTATTGAGGACCACCATAGCGTATATAATCAACATCTATATGGATTAGCACTATGTAAGTTATCTATATTATTGAAGAGCCGGATTAAATAGATGATCCCTATCTATAAAAACCACAAACGGTTAGACCATGAATAACTATTAGGACCATGAATGGTTATGGTACCGTTAATTCCAATGATGACTTTTGGCTATAGGCTGTAGATAATTATGTGAAGAAGCATCAATTAGATCATGTATTGTGCGATTATTGGTACGGATAGCTTTCTGTAGTAGAATATTACGTTTATTATAACGGTTATATTTCTGTTTAGGTTGACAGTGACTGCTTATTTCAACGTAAGCTTTATTTCTTCATATAGAAAAGTTTATTTTTGTTATAGATGATTTCCAGTTCAGATTTAGCAACTATTCTATTCGTTTAATGTTTATCTTTTGCCGGACGCGAATAAACATTCAATGGATGCTTAAATGTAAGTTTTCTTCTTTAAATATATTGTCTTCTTTCCATTCTAGATCGATGCCGGTTTTCGATTTAGAAGCAAGTTTATTTTGTTTAACAAATGATTCTTTCCCTGTTTCATACTTGAGTGAGATGCTAATTGTCATGCTAGTTTATTGGCCAAAATAACTGGTTATTTATTTGCTGCGGATGACTTTACAATCTTGATATGGAAGTAAGTTTATGGTTTTAGTCGGTGCTTTTTTTTAGGAAGACTTATTCACAGATTTGATGTAAACAATATGTTTTCTTTCGTTTCTAGAGGGAGCCCTCAGAAGTGATACATGGTTTTCGAGTTGAGCTGTCATACATATGATCGGTCTCAGTGAGAGAAGGTAAGCCCCAGGAGGATGCTTTTCGTTAGTTCTTCCTTCGAAAGTTATCGATATGTTATCAGAATTTCAGTGAAATGCTAAGGAGGAAACCTTTGTAGCTGTTGAATTTGAGCCCAGTTTGCCAGATAGATCATAGTGAAATATAAAACAGCTCCAAATGAACGATGCTCATAAGTCTTCTTTAGAAACTTGCAGACATTTTCTTGAATTTTAACCTATAGTGCCGGAGATATCAGTGAATTTAATGAGACTATTTCTATTTGAGATTTCATGAAGAGAGCAATTGGCTTATAAGATGAACGCCTCAAAGGGTTTATTTCAACAGCAAACCTCTTTTCCAGAGTTTCCAAAGTTCAACAATGCCACCAGTGCCTCAAAAAGGATGATGAAATGTGGTATTTTGCATGAATTTTAATATCCATAGGAAATATGCATTCTTTTGAAATAAAATCTTTGGGACATTTTCCACATAAATCAATTGTTTTCTTCATGAAATCTCAAATGGAAATAGTCTCATCCAATTCACTGATGTCTGCGACATTAGGTTAAAATTCAAGAAAATGTTGGTAAATTTCTAAAGAAGACTTATGAGCCATCATTCATTTGAAGTTATTTATATTTTACTAACACCTATATGACAAACTGGGATCAAACAAAAAAACAATTCGGCAGCTACAAAGGTTTCCTCCTTAGCATTTAACTGAAATTCTGGTAACATAATATAACCTTCGAAGGAAAAACTAACGAAAGGCATCCTTCAGGGGTTTTCCCTATTTCACTAAAATAAACCATATGTACGGCAGTTTAACTCGGAAACCATCTATCACTTCCAAGGACTCCCTCATCAGATGAATATGATCTGGAAGGTTTTATACGAAAACATGTGTAGGAAACCTTTTGAGCATAATTTTACAGAGGTTTCGTGCCGAACCTGTGTTACGCAACCTTTGTGACTTTTCCTGGTAAAGGTTTCGTACTGAACCATGTGTACGAAACCATTTTTTTCATTTACGAAGAAGTTCCATACTGAACCTCTTTTGGTTCCGTAGAAAAACAGTTTTTTTTACAGTGAGGAAAAAGGAGAATCATCCGGCGTACCATCAATATTGACACAACTATACAAATTGAGTCCCGAGATTTGAATAAATACAACAAATTAAAAAAAACTGAATTCCTGTAGGTAGCTACTCATCCGCACAAGCCTAAGTAAAATTGATAATATTAGAATTTGATTGTAATGTCCATTAAAATAAAAATTTGCCTTTCAAATATTTTCAGAAATTTTTGTTCAATCTGATAGTATTTTTTACGTTGTTTTTTTTCTAGAAATGCCGCGTTTCAATTACTTAATTAGTGAAGAACGACAGGCGCGCTTTATTTCGAAATCAGTTAAAAAATGTTGCTCTGGTGGATCGGTTTGGTTGTCAATCCACTCTGTTTCATCGTCGCGACATGTGTTTCATTAGTGTTGAGCAATTACCGTTTGATAAATTTGTGATAAAATGGTTTGCTGCGGTAGTGTAACGCACGATACGCGTTCGTTCTGACACATTCCGTTTTTAAGTGCCCGGGAAAAGAAAAATCATATGTGTAAGAACGGAAACGTCGAGCACACTGCATAAATATTGAGTATGTTTTTTTGTCACATGCTGTCAAGAGAGTAACGAAACTTCTTTTTTATCATGAGTCATAGCGTTGATAGCAACGTGAAAGAATTAAAATTCAATTTCAATAATTCCGTACAAGTATGTAAAATAATGGTCGGTACAGATATGCGATTGATGGAAAATGATTCAATTTTTATTATGGTCGATACGAACGGGCAACGACAACCTTTTCTATCGCCCGTATCGGGTACAGTCACTAAATTGTGTGTTCATGAATTTGATATTCTTAGCTATGGCTCAATTATTCTTGAATATGAAGAATGCCGACACGCGATCACATTTAAAAATCTATGTGGTGATTGTGGCATTGATTTAAGTCAATTTAAGAATGCCTTATCAGTATCAACCGCTGTAAAGACTCTGATATCGATAGAACCATCATTTCTGGACGCAAATCTTCTTTGTAAACGTCAACTTCATCTGCTGATTAATCTTGATCAAACACTCATTGATACAACGAATTCCAGAAATTACTATCCATCTTCATCTGATATCGTTGCCTATCAACCGACTCCAATATCAAAAATATTTTATACAAAATTACGTCCGGGTATCAAAGAATTTCTCACTAATCTTCGACCATTTTATCAATTTCATATAATTACTTTCGGCGATCAAGCGTACGCGCATAATATAGCCAAACTTATCGATCCGAATAGAAGATTTTTTTCAGATCGAATTATATCACGCGATGAATGCCTCAAACTAACAGACGAAACAATTAATTTAAATAATCTCTTTCCTTTTGATGATTCTTTGGTGTGTATTATAGATGGTCGTGAAGATATTTGGAAATCTACTCGAAATCTAGTTTATGTCAAACCGTATATGTGGTTCAAAGGCATCAGTGACATTAACGAAATTCACCCTTCATCAGCAACTGGTACCAGTGAAAAAACACATCAATACAGTGATGAAACAAGTAAAAAACCGAAAGAACACAATAGCGGGCAGACTCAAACTGGCAGCAACTATAATGTAGTGGCGGATACCGATGTCTATTTACGCCGATTAGAAATAATTCTAAAGCGCATTCATACGACATTCTATATGGCCTATGACCAGTGGATTGACGGGAAACATGGAACAATGCCTGATTTGAAACAAATTATACCTGATATTCGTCGACAAATACTCAGCTCCGTTTCATTGTGTTTCTCGCATATAATACAACAAAACCATCCGATGGAAAAACACAATGCAACAATTATGGCTCAAGCGATGGGAGCAAATGTGACTCAAGATCTTCAATTCGACCACGATGGGATCATTGAAACGACGCATGTCATTGCTGGAAAAATAACACTAAAAGTTTACCAAGCTCAACAAAACAATATTAAAGTTGTCACACCTGAATGGTTAAGTGATTGTTATGAACAATGGGAAAAGCAACCAGAAGACAATTACATTCTTACTCGCAATTACAAGGTTCGCAAATGGAGATTCTTCACGGAGGACACACCTCGAGTATCTAAACGGCGTCATTGTGATATACAACAGCCAGTATCTGTTTCCGGACAGTCATTTGCGTGTCAACAGGCGACAACTGAACGAAAAGATTCTCAAAAAATTGAGAATAACCTTCCAAACAAGATTGCGCCGGAGCATTTATTTGATCAATATAACTTCAGTGTGACCGATAATGAACATCTCGATATTGAAAAAAAAGTGAATGACCTTCGCAATGAAGATACCAACGGTTTTAATGATTCACACCCACGACCATCTAAACAGCAACGTACAGTTCCAATAGTTGAGACTGTTGACATGAAAACATATGATAATGATATTAAAGATTTTGATTCCGATTCATCAAGTGTATGTAATTTACATAATTTAACGTTGGGTTAGAAAGGTGTGGGCGTGAGTTTCTTTTGACTCATATACCCATACCCACACCCTCACAAGTAATCCCTTCATCTATAGTTAAATATGCGAGTCTACAATTGTGACACCACAAAGATTGTTCCATCATTGATGAAAGATGATTTACTACTTTTTTTTTCTCCTATCATCATATTTTCGTTCATTAAATGAAAATGTTCTAAAATCATGTTTAATTCATATTCATCAACATCAATAAGAGTTAATGAACGCACTCGAGTCAATCGTCGAAGATTGATGAATGAAATAAAAAGATCTACTTGGCTTGATCTTTGTTTATGAAAATAAAATATTTTCAGTGTCAAGATCATCTGGAAGTTGTGGGTGTAGTTGAAATAAATATCTCACATTCACACCCTGGCAAAAAAATCAAACTCGAAATTTCAAAAAATAAACTTAATTAGAAACTGCTTGTGCATACTTCGACATGTGATTCTCGAGGCGTATGCAGACATTATGAGGAAAAGACCGCGGTCTTATTAACAAGAGATTAATATTGAGTTTTAAATTGTAGTTTAGTTTGGCATGTACAACAATAATGATGAATTTCTCCAATAGCTAGTGAATAATATACTGCCTTTTTAACCGCAAATCATTCTTCAACAAGTATCTTGATTTCATATTGTGCGTATGAGACGCTCAACGAGAAAATTAATATCAGATACTAATAATAATTAGAGTGCATTTTCTAAAAATATTTATTGAATAGATTCGTTTTTTGTGCCATAGTTTGTTTACGAAAATACGAGAAGCCTGAGAAACTATTATTGAAAAAAATTATATAAATTGATTATTTTTGTAAGATTTTGTCATTGTTGTGATTTCCACTGTAATAAAAGTGAACATACTACTAACTATACGAACTTTATTATAATTCGGTTCATTTCTTTTCTAACATGTTTACGGTCTAATATATAATAATAAACTTGTAAAGTGTATTAGATAGTTGCAAGTCGTTCTTTTTCTCAGTAGTAGACGATAAACTCTAGATTAGCGAATGGAAAGAATGTCAAGCAAAAAAACAAAAGGTGTTGTTGTAGTTCCAATTCAACGAAAACGTTTGCATCCATTTAGTGGTACTCCGCATAGGCGAACTGGAAGTATATTTCAAATATTTTATCGTAATTTTGCTAATGCATTAATGTATAAAGACATCAGCGAAAATCGCACCTGCCAATATAAATTCATTAAACGGATATCAAACCGCCTATTCAGCACAGCATGATTACAATAAAAAGAACGAATATGACCGGGTAAATAATGTCAACTGAACAGAAGTTTATCGTCCGAAAAGCATTTTCTTTAAAATAATAACGTGCAACAAATGAAAACATCGAGCAAATTTTATTTTTCGTTGGCATTGTCAAGCTAATATATTTAGATTTCTCATGAGAAATCTGAATATAATTTTACTCAGCCAGTGAAGCTGTATCCAAAAATATATAAAAACAGCGAAAATCAAAATTTAAAGCGTGTTTTATTTAATTAATTTAGACATTGTTTAATGAGCAACGCAAAAAAGAAATGGAAAGTACTGCATTGGGTACCATCGGTTTTGAAATGAGTGAGATTTTATCGAAACATACAAAACCTATGATTCAACCAAGAATAATTCGATTAAGAAGTCATAGACATCGTTCAGCTAGATCAGTAATTATTCTTGTTAATTCCTAATTTTTGTTTTTCACCCTTTTATTGACTAATATAGAAATTGACATTCAATGAATCCTTAGCTTCATTTACAAAGCATGATACGTCATCAATTTTATCGAGTATACCATCAATCAAACTACATCAAAAACAAAACAAAAATCGAAAAAGTTTTCGATCTACAAAAATAAACATTGGAAATGAATTTGAAAATTTATCAAGCTTTTTCGAAAACGATGAAAAAAAGAAGAAGAAACAGCGACGTCGTATTGGTGCAATTTGTTTACCATGTCCGATGCGTTGTTGTTTTGCAATGATCGTTGGAGCTGTATTACTTCCTATGGGTCTTACTGCTCTGTTAACTTATATTTTCACAAGTAAACATACAACGACAATGTTGACTACAAGCACAAGTAAGTTTGTTTTTCGAGAGACAGTTAGACTTCGTATTTCATACCGGTTATATTTTCAGCTGTAACTACAACGACAAGTACAACAGCTACCAGCAGTGAGTTTTGGCGTTTTTTAACGGCATTTAGCAAATTTTTATATATGCATTTGCGTGTATAGCTACTTCAACAAGTTCGACAACATCAACAAGTACTACATTAACTACATGCAACTAGTTTCATTGAGCACACAGAATATAATAAGAAAAGCATGCTGTGTCTTCTTAATACTTATTTTTGTTTTGATTCGTAACACTCTTCATATTTTGCTTCTTTTTTTTATAATGCAGCGACAACAACAAGTACTAGTACGTCGTCAAGTAAATTTTATTTTTTATGTTTCCTATTATTAATGACTACTTCTTATTCTCGGTACTATTAGGTTCAACATCAACTACGGTGAGTTTTTCTCTTTCAACAGTGATTGAATGAGCATAGTTCTTAAATTACTTCATATTTTCAAGCAACAACTACCGATACCACAACAACAACTTCAAGTAAGTAAAGTGTGAAATAAAGAAAAAAAGAATCTATTCTTTCTAAATACGCTGTTGGGCTATTGTACTTCTTTTTTGTTCAAATAGTTTGTGTTCATTGTTCTAGCCACTACTACCACTACATCGCCAAGTAAATATTAGTTCTGTTTTTTCATTTTCTGAAATTTAATTCATCAAAATAAATAGCAACGACTCCAACCCCTCCATGTGTACCAACGTCGGTTGGCTCTGCAAATATCCTTTATAATGCAACGACTGGCAATGTGCAGTACTCATGTTTTGCATATGCATGGACATCACCTACGACAGGTCCAGTTACTCTTGCCTTTCAGTTGCGCAATGATCCGTCCATTTGGAATCTTGATGATGTCACAGTTTATGCTGGAGCTACTGAAATGTTAAATAACACAGGTTTTGAAACTGGTTCACTTTCGCCTTGGGTAAGAACAACACCAAATGGAGCTTGTGGCGGATTGGCAGGTGGCGTGGACGCGTTTTGCATACCATTCAGTGGATTCTATGCCTTGTGTGATGAAAGTACCGGATGTGCCGATGAAATCAGTCAACAATTTACCGCTACAGCTGGTCAACTCTATATTGTGAGTTTTTGGTTAAAATCGGATTCAGCAAGCGCTGGCATGTCTGTGACGGTTACTCTGTCGTGATTTATAGACACCTGTTTATTCTTTACAATAATCCTTCACTGTAGACCCTAGTTAACATTTGTAGTCTGGCTTTAAAGTTTTTCTTTATACTCTTACAATCCATTGAAATAATAAAACTTCTCAAACATAAAAGTTTTTTCTTAATCATGCCGTCCATAATACTTAGGATATCATGAGCTACCTAGTTCGAATTCGAATATAATTGGGCATTCAGTTGCTTTTTATAACTTCGAAAAAAAAAGAAAAAACTTGTTAACGCCGAATATCTAAAGATAAAACTACTCAAAAGAGTAGGAGTGCATCAGTTGGAGATGGAATGTAAATTGCAATAATTGTGTTATTTCTCCTTTATGTGTAAATTTTCTGGTGTGATTAGCTCTTTTTGTTCTTCCCTATAATGAGTTATCAATAATCTCATATAATTCTCTTTCAAACAGAAGATTTATTTTAATGCATACCAACTTTATTTACTGACATTTATAGCAGATTAGCGAAAGCATAAACCGAATAATGACGATAAGTAAAACACTTTCTTTCATTTTCTACTTTAATTTCGACCGTAGTTTTTCTGTTCTCATAACAATCACGAAGCCCATCTTTCACTTTCAGTAGAGATCGAAACCTTTCGTAATAAATCTCGTGGACACCTTGCAACGATGCATTCAATCGAATGTTATCAACAGGAGAATATTGATCAGCTATTCTTTTGTTTTCATCGCAATTCATAGTGATGAAATAATCTCTAGTAACTGTTTTTTAGATATGATATCGTTAAACTATTTTCACGAACTATACCTGTATAATTTTTAATGTTTGTTTCGGTTAAAAGCTTTTAAGTCTTTATCTGATTATTACCATGTGTTAGTGCTGATATTTGCTCCAGCATACTGAATTGATTCTTTGTTTTGGATTAACGAAACATTAACGTGAAATAGAGTAGAGAAAACTTTGTCTTTTGTTGAATAGTATTGTGCTACGTAAAATAATGCAACAATACAGATGTTTGCTCTTCATAATTGTGTTTATCATTGATTCATCAGAAATATTTGGACAACAATATGAGTGGTCTGGCAGCTATCAATGGTCCGATGATGAATGTAATCAAAAACAATGTTGGTGTCCGCATGGAACATTATCTGTTATTAGTAATGATACATCAATAGGATTTATTTCAAATTTGCGTGGTCGAGATTGTGAACAAGTAACCTTCAGTCTATGGTCACCGTATCCGAGTGATCTTGTTGGGCTATAGTAAAATTTCAATCCATTGTACCAACAACTTCTCTAATACCGGCGAATGTCGCCACAATCTCTGATAAGGTTAAGAGTAGCAGTAAAACCATTCCGATTATCAGTTCACTGTCATCCGGTTAGGTCTTGATTGCATCAGAAATTCTGATCGAGTACAATTACGTTCGATTATTGATTATTTTCGATTGTTTGATAATCCAAATTTGTGCAAAAATTATATTAAAACAATTGAATATGAAACCGTTTTTCTCATAGTTTCAGTAGAATTAACTGAAAATATAATCTCTGATATATACGGTCTACATCAAGTACGAGCAATTTACATTTTCAATCCATATGATAATTATTTACCATTTCAGTGATCTTCAACACAAACCTAAGTAATTGATAATGGGTTTCATTCTTAAAAATAGTTTTATTTAAATTCTAGATTAAAGGTGTATTCAAAATATGCAAGAATATTTTTCGACAGTTATTGGATGATGTTAGAAATTCAAACTATTTTCCTATGACAATTTTCGAACGAATTCCAGATGAAAAAACAACGAATGAAATTCATCGATATGTGACTGAGTGGTTGTGGTTTTCACTATTCATATAGTTCTGATTGCGCAATATTATGGTATACAAAAGACACATTTCTATATTGGGTACTGAACAAAGCGCTTCGTCATCAAAATATTGAAACGATTCTACTACTACACTTTTTTATAGTCAATTTACATAATCAGCTTAAACAAGAATATGAAAAACAGCTGGATAGCAAGCGAGTTAAACTTTATCAAGAACAATTAATATCAAAAGAAAAGTCGAAATATTGAAGAAAGCGCGCTACGATCATTTTGTATATGCTAATAGTTTTTTTCGACCACATCAGATCGTGATTTGGCCCTTCATATTTTGGCGGGAGCAGGACAAACTGGTAGCGATGAGAGTAAACAATTTGTGCTATTTGAGCTGAAAATTCATAAAGAAAAAAACAAAAAAGTCTTTGAGAATACTCAACATTTAAGTTCGGTGCCGGATGAAAATGAGACGCTACTTACTTTTGGTACCATATGTCATAAATATGGCGATGTTCAAAATGTTTCAATTGTACAACTCGAACTGATCAGTGGCAAGGAGGCACAAGATCTCTGTAGTGGTGGATATTTTACGACTGAATACGATTGTATCGATAATGCAACCTCAATATATGCTCAGTTTATTAAAGTTGGCTATTTACTGAAAAAATACACAAAAAAAATTTTGATTCGGTGAAAAAATACTATAGACTATTATATCAATTATTACCGCTTATCTGCCACATTCGTTACCAGTGAAATAGGGGAGTTAGATTTAGCGTGGGCACACCAAAATCAAGCATTAAAAACGTACAAATCAACTAAAGGGTTGCATGATTCACTTGATGTTGAATTACTTATTTATGATTGTCTCAGTCGAAGTTTTCGAACAAGAAAAATGTGGAATTTGGCTTTAGAGTGCTATACGAATGTCGCTCGAATAGGTTTCAATTTTTTTCTTCTTAATCATTCCGCTACACTACATCGATATTTTGATATTGCACAAGAATGTGAACGACGTGGTCAATCACAATTAGCCATTGATTTGCTGGCAAAATCGAAAGTAAAACTGGATCAACCAAGAAGAGATAATTTCATCAGACGCGGTTTTACATCGTTATATAGATGGTGACCCGCGTCACATATATCTGTTTATGCGTATGTTTCTAGACATGTAATCGGTTTGTGGTCTACGTGTTATTTAAAAAGAGAAAAGAAATTGAATGTAAAAATTCAAACGGAGCGTTTGTCTTCAATTCGCTGTACGGGATGGAGGGAGTGAAGTTGAAATAAGCCACAGCCATAGCCACACCCGCGTATCCGATTTATGAATTTTATTTTTTTTGCGTTTGATTCCAATTCTCATTTCTATGCAACGCGGATCGCATTGAGTATACCCAAAGTCATCAAAGTTTGTAGTATCTATTTTTCCTAGATATGTAGCTCGCACTGAACATATTTGATTGATAGAGTCGTGGATCAAGTGTTTTCATATATTTGAATGCAAACATTCCATGTTCTACTGGCGAGTAAACAAAGATGCAGCCTTTACTTTTTATTTAAACTTCAATTGGAATTCTTAACCATTTACATCTACTTTTACTGCAACAGACGATATTCTCATTGGTTAGCTTAATAGAAATTGATAGCCGAATGATGTATTATAAAAATTTCCTCCCCTTGTAATACTGATAAATTCAAAACTTCTTTTGTTTCTTGCATCAATGTTCGTTGTAAAGGATGTAAACTTGCACTGGGAACGGCCACTGTAACTACTGATGGAGTACTTGTTTTTAAACAATCAATCGTATTTTGAATTGCTGAATTTAAAGGTGGGTTATCAATATATTTTGTAGGTATTGCTTTACCATCTCTGAACGGACATTTGATTTCATTACTTGCAATAGAGAGTTGCTTGATACATTTATAACAAAATTTATGAGAAAAGGGAAGAAGTCGCGAATATTTAAATGTTCCAGAGCAAATGGGACATTCTGCTTCTTTTTAAAATTTTTCAAGAATTGAATTAAGACTTATCGAAGTTGCCATTTCTAAAAGAATATAAAATTCAAGGTTAGTCTCTATGATAGCCGATATGGAGGTGATACACTAATATTGGAAAAATTCATATCGAAGGAGACTCAAGTCTACACTCACCCCAATACTAGTTATCTTCTGCAGTAGGGTGAAGAAAAAAAGAAACTAATACCAAAGGTTTACTGACACTCTAACAATCTTGAAAGTTGGACAATCTTTTTGTTTTAATCTATGATCAATAATATTGTATATATATATATAAAATTTCAAGTGAAGACTGCTCTTTGACTGTTATGTTTATTTGCAATCCTATTCTGCACTCTTAGTTCCACATGGTAAGAAAAATAGCGTTTTTACCCTTATTATGCGTTTAAACGCATTTTTTGAAATTTTTTGACTGCTTTGGTGTAACAAGGTGAACGAGCAATGTTTCTTACGACAAAATGAAAGCACATGGTTAACAGCAACATCGTTAAGAAACAAAAATGTTGTTCGTTTGTCTTTCAATTGATTGATTGCTACGTCTTACATTTTCATCAGCAGATAAAAAGCAGCTAATTAGTTTTTTATTGAAAAATAAATCGATCTATCCCTTGGCGAGGGCGTGGCTATGGCTATGAGTACTTGTAATGTTGTAGAGACCATATGTATCACACTCATACATCCAGATGAAGTACAATGAAACATCTTGGACTGTGAATCCCTCTCATATTAGTATTATCTTTTCTCTTAAGAGTGCTATTATTCAAAAAACGTTTTCGAAAGGTAATCCTCTATCGAACTGAAAATATTTGTATTGTTCATGCCGATAAGCGACATGATTATTACAGCTTATCAGCTGTTGAAATACAAAAGCATTTTCATGCTAATAATGTTGATATTGAATCTATTTATGGTTTCTTTTTGATGACGCGCCATCAACGATATTGATATGACACATAGTTGAGGACGTGGATACAGATAGAATATTAGAAAAATGCCACGTGTCTCGACTATAAATACGTGACGTGTTCCATACATTTATTCAATAATCACTATGCTACAATTAGAAAAAATTATTATTCGAAAAGCTGTTGTAAACGATTTACCTCAGATGCTACAAATAATGGACGACGGTTTAGGAATTCCAACTATAGACGATGAAATGAAACAACGCGTCGAAGATTGGTCACTGAAATTGAATAACTGTTCACAATTCATATTTTATGTAGCTGAAGTTGATCATGGTTCTATAGTTGGTTGGTGTCGTGGTGGACGAGTAGTCAAATCTCATGAAGTAGTTGCACAAGAAATGTATGATTATGAAATACAAAATATATTTATTGGTAAACAATATCAACATCGTGGTATTGGTTATGAATTATGGAAAGTCCTTTGGAATGATGTGCTTCTATTTTTTCAACCAAAGAATTTCGTTGTTTGGTCTGTTGCTACAAAGCAAGCACATCAATTTTACTCTAGACTTGGTGGTGAACCGAAAGAAACAAGAACATTTGATGAAGATTGTGTTTCAATGGCGTTTGTTTGGAATGATCTTAAATTGTACGAAAATACAAATTTTTTAATCTTTAAATAAATTCTATCTTGAAAATGGTCGGTGTGTGTGTTGTGGCGAAAATAGAGGGAACGATCACTCAGCAGAATAATGAGAGGTTCATAAGATTAATACACAAACATACGGATATAGCGAAGAGGATAATGTAAATGAAGTTAACCATAACGGTAAAAACCATTACAGGTGTGGGTATTACTCTTTCTATACTAATGATCTACATCCACAACCTACAAAGGAATCATCTAGTTTTTTCCTGTACACTAACAGGCTTAGTGGGTAATGGCAGTAGTTGCTGATAAATTATTGATAAGCATTTTCTGCGTTCAATAATCAAATACAAACGAAAAACAAAAGAAGATATAATAGAATTTTGTAAGCTATCTTCTTACTGAACTTCTATTTATTGTTTATTGTTTATTTTTATTTTTATTTCAGCAAACATGAGCTTATGGTTTAAAAAATAGAAGGTTGGGGGTCTATTCAAATTTCAAGAAGATAAATATGGAAACGTTAAAACTAGACTAAAGTATCAGCGTTTTATTTCTTCCGATGTTACTGTTTATGTGCTGAAAATGTAACATTGTTCATTCTATGAAAAAAAATCATTTCATTCTAGAACGATTTCATTTATTAATTCTATTATAGTTTATTGATAATGAAGCAAAGTAAAAAATCATTTTTATTTTTATTTATTCAATATAATCTATCATAATGCTGAAAAGCAAAATATTTTTCAACGAAAGAATGAAGAAAAAAAAGGAATGCAGGAGTGTTTGTTTCGAAAAATAAATTATATGTAGAAAACTCTTTAGGTTGATTTGCGAATATGGTGAACATCAGTTGTTCGGACCAATACGGCATCTATAAACTGAAGTAATTAGTATGGACGTGAATTAAGAGAAGATGAACAACCACACCCTCACATTATATATATGCATATTTTGAATAGCATAATTCAATAAAAAAGATCGCAATTTTCATGTAGAGTATTCAGTTTGTCTGGGATATAAATTAAAAAGAAAGAAAAAGAGAGAATCACAGCGAACATGACAAAAAAATCTGATCAGCGTATAAATTTCGCACTTTTCCTAAAATTTTGAGTAGGACCCATGTAAAAACGAAACGCGAAATACGTGCGTCGAAGCGCGATTTTCTTATAAATCACATGTGGACGCGGCTAAAAGTGAATACCAAACGCGTGCAGATGCGGTTAGAAAATAATTAAAGAAGCGCAGTTGCGTGTGATTTTCCTTGAAACGCGTTTTCACGCAGTTTTAATAGAACGTCTGCCGCATCTGGACGCGTTTGTTATTGAAATTTCATCTGCCCATGACTTTCAAAATTTATTCTAGGTATCTGACATAGAATTTAGAGAGAAAATTGGTTCTGGAGAATCACAGTAAGTCATGTACCGTTTTAGTATCACAATTTAGCACGGAAATATGAAGANATCCACTGCAAAGTAAATTACATTTTTTTACTTCATCCTGTTGTGCCATATCGAGTAAATTATCGGAACGATTTTTTCCTTGATGAAGTGATATATTTCCATTCAATCATTCTATTTATCTAGGTAAGCACGAGTAGTTCTCAGAACTTGTGCGAACATGTGCTCATTTTGAATCAACCACTTCGCGCCGATTTATTTTCACTATCGAATGAAAGTTAAGTATGAATTTTTCATATTCAAAAAATCATTTCAGCGATCCTTTCGTATATGAAAAGATCTCCTTTTTTGTAATCGTTTTATCTTTCTAGATAAACAAGAGGAACTTTAGAAAATGTTAAGAACATGGGCTTATTTTCAATCAATTGATCTGCGTCAACACTTTAATCGGCCCACTTAAAGTTACGTATCATTATTCATTTTATTTTTGTTCTTCACATATCCACCCATGTAAACACGAAACACAAAATACGGGCGTCGCAGCGCGATTTTCTTATAAACCGCATGTGAACGCGGCTAAAAATGAGTACCAAACGCGTGTAGACGCTATTTTGCATGGAAACGCATACGGGCGCGGTTAAAATAATTTCAAATCGCGTCTAGATGGGATTTTATATGAAAACGCATATAGACGCGGTAATAAATGAATTCAAGTCGCGACTCGATGTGATTTTATTTGAAAACGCATGCAAATGCAACTGAAAATCATTTCCAATCGCGTCTGGATGCGACTTTATATGAAAACGCATACATTCGTACAGTTACATAAAACCTAGAAGTGCGGTCAGACGCAGTTATAAGTAAATCGCGTGCAGATGCGGTTAGAAAATAATTAAAGAAGCCTAGTTGCGTGTGATTTTCCTTGAAATGCGTTTTCACGCAGTTTTAATAGAACGTCTGCCGCATCTGGATGTTTTTGTTATTGAAATTTCATCTTCCCATGACTTTCAAAATTTATTCTAGGTATCTGACATAGAATTTAGAGAGAAAATTGGTTCTGGAGAATCACAGTAAGTCATGTACCGTTTTAGTATCACAATTTAGCACGGAAATATGAAGAAATTATTAGTCCAGAGATCTACTTGCTTAATATGCAAGTAAAAAAAGCATCTATGGTAAAATGCTCAATATCTTTTGAGAAGCTCTATATCTTCACATTTGTTTTCAGACTACACAAGTGAATATCAATCTATTGCGACTACGGAACTCGACCTTATACTTTCTATTGATTATTTTTTCCTAGAGGATATAGTAAATTTTAAGAGTATTGATTTACTCTTTTTCTTTATCAGCGTTATATACGACATTGGTGTTTCAACTTATTTGTTTGATATTTTCCAATGTAGTGTTATTGTATTAATTCAATATCCCCATTAATTGAACAAACCTAAATAGCTTCCAAAATTTCAAAATCGAAAGATTTCATTCAAATAAAATATGATTCTATTTTTAATTTTTCGCCAGCCTTAAATAAGTTTATCGAAGCTTTAGAAATATCTCAATCAACGTTTTGATTTTTGGCAATCATAACTAAAATGTTTTTTTTCATAAATCTTTTTGTTCGACAAGGAAAAACAAAAAGAAAGAATAAATTAAATTTTTTATGAACTGTAATAGATCAATAATAATTTATGAAAAATCTATACCATAAGGTGAAGAACCATGTATAATTAAAAAAATATGCAGAAACATTTTTTCAAAAGAAAAAAATTGAAGAAATTTACAAAAGCAAATTGAATACTCGGTTTCTTTTATGATACATATTTTCTCAAATGATCACATATATATGCGCTAGAAAAATTCATATACTATCTGAATGAGAACATTTATTGAGACATTCACTTGTAAATAAGACATTGAACCACGATTCACATATATTTTCAGTTTCATTCGACAACGATTGTGGTCACATGTGGCTTCACGGTATGTATACTTGCTTCGCAATCACAAGTTCACTTGTTCTAATCTCATTTCTATCATTTCAGATATATCAAAAATTCAGCATTCCGTTTGGCTATGTTAGTTGCAGATCATCGGTAGAGGCTATCGTTGGCGACTCAGATCAAACCTGAGACGGATTGCAATTATTTTTTAATTAAAAAAAATATCGCGTCGCACGCATCTAGACGCGACTAGTTTGGAACCGCGTCTCCAGTGAAACATTTCTTGCGTCTAGACGCGATTTTATGTCGAACCGCATCTGACCAAGATCTTTCTTAAATCGCGACAAGACGCAAGAAATGTTTCACCTAGGCTGCGTCTAGCCGCATTCGATTGCTGCGATTTAGACGCAAATGAAACGCGAATCAGACGCGTTTCTATTCAAAAAATATTTACATGGGTCCTACTGGAGAATAAGGTGAATGTGGAACAGTAATCCATCCGAGCTTCAATAATTTTTACCGAGTCGACTTTGCGATATGAGGTTTGGCGTTGTCGTGCAAAAAATAAATTTTGTCCTGCTTCTCCTGAAGTTTTGCTGCAAGCCGGTCCAATTGTTTGCAGTAGAGATCAGCAGTGATGGTACAGCCAGTTGGCAGAAGTTCCCAATGAATAATTCCTTTTGCTCCCAACCAAACGCTAAGCATGATCTNTTCTCTTCCTTGTCATCCTTTCTCTGTTTGTTATCGTGTAGTCTTGTCTGTTATCGTGTAGTCTTGTCTGTTGACTATTGTTTCCGTAAGCGTCCACAAAAGTCACAAAAAAGATATATAAATGGATGTCACGAATAAATATAGTGCATAAACCAAAAAAAAAATAAACCGGTTCGGTATCACGATAAAACATTTCGTATCGTTACAGCTGTATCTTTCTTCTTTTCTATACTGTTATAAACCTTTTTTGCTTTGCATCCACCGTTTGTTTGCACAGTACTAAATGTATCGTTCCTGTTTTTTTTTCAAATTATGTTTCAGCAAAAACTAATAGCATTTCCGGGCGAAACAAATTCAAATTGGCACACCAAATGATTATACTTATGTACGCTCACTAAATTCCAACAATTCAAGAATAAGACCAGCTAACAAAAAAGGAACTCATTAAACGGCTGATTAAAAATTTGGATATGATGAATTTGAATTTTATTAAATTAATTCTTTAATCGAAAAACTTATCATCTCGAATGTAATGGGCTCATGGAAAGATTCGACGGCACGTCTTTTTAAATGAATTGCAACTTATGAAAGTCAACAACAAATACCTCAAACAGAATTTGCGGAAATACTTAACCGAACATAAGGCAATGTACGTTAGTTATCGTCATTTCAATAAGGCATATATTTCAAGAATCCGTGCCATTATTTAAATACAGTTAATAATGTACGATGTGTTGGCGATATGTTTAAGGTATTTTGAGGAATGATTTGCTCCATGAATTGTGTCACATGTTAAATTTGATATATCGACTAGAACTCGACGTGCACTATCTGATGTTAAAATTAGAATTTCCAAGAGAATTAAAATAAAAGAAATGCATATAAAAATATGATGGGCATGGGTATTGTAATGCTCACAGTTAAGCGTGACTATTATTTAGTCCTTTCTCTATGTTTGGTATTTATTTTGATGTCCTTAGCGTTTGTCCTTAACTGTCATCAGTTTTCGTTCTCTCGGATGATTTAGTATTTAAATGTGTGTTTTTTGTGTAATCGGTACGATTCATGATATGAAGAAATGAAACAAAGAAGAGTTCCATCAATGCAAGCACTTCTTCTGTCAGAAATCGTCGCATGTGTGTGGGCCTACAAAGACATTATGTCGATACCCACACCCACACGCACACCCTATGCTGGCCCACCCTAAACTTTCCTTTGAAGAATAAATTATACTTCAAAAATGGTTTAATTACTTTGCCAGAAACCTCATTCAGTATTGGTTGACAATATTTCTTTTTAACTCTGCAAAAGTTGTTACGGGATAAAACCAAATATCTCATTCGTATCCTACGATGAGAAATTGATCAAGATCGCGATGATAATTAGGGAGGGTGTCTGCTTCTTTACCCTCATAGGCATTGCTTTTCTCGTTGATGGTGCACGTTAAGCAGATTTTTGTTAATAGACATTTACATGTAACATGCATAAGAGAAGCACGTTTGAATTACTTTATCACGTTCTGTTGGTCACATAATGCGTTGATAAACGGAACAAATTAAATAGCGCAGGAGCGTGATTTTCATCGAGTTGAAACTGAGCTTGTCTCGTATTTCATAGCAGTAAAAAACACTCTATGCATACTTTCATATATTAACAGTAAAGAGATTGGACTTTATCGAGCAATATCGTTAATTGTAATCGTTTGTTCATTTATTTGTACGCACCAAGCAAAGAAGACAGAATGCTGTCTTTAGAGAAAAGTACACAGACGGATCAAGCGGATCTTCTACCTCGTAAATTATTTGGTTTGAGACTGAAGGATAGTCTCAAGTTTATATCCTCATTACTACTGCCGCTCGTACTTGGTGTCTTCACTCTTGTCATCACAATGCAGCAACAGCAATTAGCTAAACAACAACGTGAACAAGATCGCGTTTCAGCTGACCGACAGCGTGAGCAAGATCGCAACTTATCCGAACTACAACGTGTACAAGAAAAAAACTTGAATGACGAAAGATATCAAAACGAAGTTCTCAATAATTATATTAAAGAGATGGCTAAATCATTGAATGAGAACGATGGCTCCCTTACAAAAAATGAAGTTACAGCTACTGTTGCTCGAGTAAAAACCCTGAATATATTTCGGCAACTAGACGCAAAACGTAATATTCAGATTATTAGATTTCTCTACGAAGCCAAACAACTTGATAAGTCGCAGGAGAATGACTCATTAGATCTCTCAACGGCAGAATTGTGTCACATGGATTTTCGGGAATCAGCCATTAATAAAAAGAAATTAAATAACTTATCATTGACTGGTCTCTTTGTATCGAACGCCACATTTATAGGCATTGATATGGAGCACGATAACTTCTCCCATACCGTATTTGATGTGATTAACTTTTCATCTACTCACATGCGCAATACTATATTTTTAGATAGTCGATTGAAAAATACTAATTTTTCATGTAGTCAACTCAACATCGTTAATTTAACATCGGCCAAATTGGAGAACATCAACTTTTGCTTCACCAAACTCAAAAATATCGATTTTGTGCAAGTAATCATCAATAATAGCAGCTTTGAGTTTGCAATACTTGAAAATATCAATTTCTCAAACACTACACTAGATAATCTTAATTTTTCGTCGACCAAGCTCGTCAATGTTAATTTGTCATCCACTACACTCAACAATATCGACTTTACAAATGCAACACTCAACAATATCGACTTTACAAATACAACACTCAACAATATCGACTTTACAAATGCAACGCTCAAGAATGTCGATTTTTCATTCACCAAACTAAAACGTGTCAACTTTACGAACTCCTCGCTCTTCAATTGCAACTTTTCCGTCTCTATACTACTCGATATCGACTTCTCAGTTTCTCAACTGGACGGTGTCAAATTTTTAAATTCTACACTCTATAATGTTAGTTTTTCCAAGGCATCTCTCTTCAATGCTGACCTATCATTAGCTCACCTCGAAGCAATACAATTTTTATCGACGCATCTCGATCATGCAAACTTTTCTTTCTCAAAGTTGTCGAATATTGAATTCTCATTTGCACGACTTGAAGATGGCAAGTTTTTAAATGCTACACTCTCTGGTGTTCGCTTTTCACAAGCTTCTATCTTGAATACTGATATGTCATTAGCGCAACTCGGCACAACACAATTTCCCTCGGCACATCTAGATCATGTAAACTTTTCAGATGCTCTACTCACTGATGTTGGATTTTCATCTGCGCTGCTTGCCAACGCCATATTAGTGTCCAGCAAGTTCCATCGAGTTAACTTTTCGTCTGCCGAAATCGGATATGCTGATTTTTCATCTGCTTTTTTAGGTAATTATCACCCTAGTTTTTCGTTTGTTTTCAAGAAATTAATTTTTTCGATCATGGTTTAGCATCAACTGACTTCTTGTGTGCGAATATATATTACACGGATTTTCGACAAACAACTTTTTCTACGGTTCATTTCATTGGGGCTACTTTATCTTATTCTAACTTTTCGTACTCAGATGCTAAACATGCTTCGTTTGTGAGAAGTTCATTGAGCTACATCGATTTTTCCGATGCCAACTTCTATAAGGCAAATTTTACTGGTGCTAATATTACAGAAAGTCAATTCGAAAGTGCTCTCTCTATTCAAGATGCTACGCTACCTAATGGAACACTTGCCCATGATATGAACTTGATTGAGAATGGCCAAGCTGATTGTAATATTAATCTTACGCTAAGTTGGACATTAAAAAATGACGATGTATTCACGGTATCGTCTGACAAGGATAATTATAACTGCAAATTCACCTTAAAACCAAATCGTACTAGGGCTACTATATCTCAGCGAGTCAACCTATCAAACAAGTGGAGCTTGACATTTTGGCCGAACTCCCATGTCGTATTAAGTGCAAGTATGAGCATCGGTGTATCGATTCAACTGAGAGTGATCAGTAGCATTGGGCCAGTTTGGACTGTGGGAAAGCTGAGTAAGTTTTAGTATGTTAGCAGTGGCTTTAGTACATTTTTTGTATACAGGTTCAACTGAGGACAATATCAGCTTACCTTTGAAGAATGACATGAGCGGACTCGAAGTACAAATCGAGTTTAGCGTGCTCGCTAATCGCAACAATAATATAGATTACTGGTGTGATGACATCAGGCTCTTCATCATCTATGGTATTCATCCGGAATATTCAAAAGGTAATCGTGTAGAAAACATCATCCACGGAGTCAGTATCTGTAGGTGTAAGAGTATTAGCATTTTGATCCGATTGTTGAGCTGATGAGAAAAGATTTAAATACTTGTCAGAAATTTCATACTGTATTTGAAATACTTCTTGGCTAGGTAAAAGTTTTTCTAAATCTTTACTTCTTTTCTGCCTCATTATTACCTACCAGCAGGTTTTCCGAAACAATGGAAATGGAAATATTTTTTGCGATATAAATGAGTCTAAAATTCAAAGAGTAAGCCGCATCCGGACGCAACTCAGCTGAAACACTTCTTGTGTCCTTTTACAATTAAAAATTAAACAATATCTGGATGCGATTAAACAAACACTCCGTCGTGTTTGAACGTGGCCATTACACAAAACGTATCGAGACGTGCTTGAGAAGCTTTTATAATTATTTCCATTCTTCACACAATCGTGTTCAGGTGTGGATGGGTGGAGTTGAGGATGCAGTTTTATGAGTTTAGATCCATCCATTGAATAATTCATCCATGCCCTTATAGGTAAACGGAGTTTACGTTTCTATAGTCTACCTCGGATCACCTTTAATGGGACCTTTTGAAGAAAATCCATTACTATTGCTTCATGGCTCACCATTATAGTTTCGTAAAAGATAGAGTCTGAACTTCTGGACCTGAGAACACAAAGACCAATGTGAGAGAAGCCCACAATCCCTCTTGTGCGACTCAGCAATGTTGCTTTAATTTTTGATCAACCAAACCGTTTGCTCATATTTGCATAAAAAATTATCTTTAATATATAATAAAAACTTGACAAACATCTTACCCCGTCCAAACTCAGTTGGTTTGAAGAGTTCATATCAGAGATGCCAGATTGGTTCGATCGTCACCGCTACCCACCGGGTTGGGTGACCCATGGGTCAACCCTAACCCATCGGTCAAGCTTAACGTATGAATCCAATCGGCCAATCCTCGGGTTACCTTAGGATTAACCCATGAATAACGTATATTGTAAAATCATTCACAAAAGGGATTTTCTATGCAGATTTATTTATAACACAACATAGGGTATGAATCATCTATTCCATATTTATAATTGATTTAATTGCATAGTCAAACGTAACAGACAATAATCGGATTTTATCCTCTTATGATCACTGCTTTATATCTCTTTTTTGTAATCATGTATTTTCTTCTTCCCTTCTCTATTTCATGTCTCTTGTTGTCCTTCTACTATAGAGGCAGATTTCACTATCTTCTTTACTAGGTCCTTTTTTGCCTTATATATTCTTCGATTGCTGTTGTTCAGAATACATCTCGAGCGATTTTTATCATAATTTTACATTAGTACATCATGCTGGTTGAGCTCCAGGGCTGGCCTGTCTCGGGGGTTATGACAACCCCCAATAATCGAAAACTTTTGTTTTTTTCAGTGCAGCCGAAAATTTTTTCTTGCGTTCTGTTAGAAAAATTGGTACTCTTATTAGAAAAATCCGACACAAACCCCAATGTTTGCTGCCTCTGACCAGCCCTGTTGAACTATTAGTTTTTATTTTAGTTTTATATTGACTTAAAAAACTAAAACTTTTGGAAGTCATCACTGTTGTTTTCAATATATTAGAGAAATACATCACTATATAGATATCGATTTCGGATCAGTACCATTTTGTTTAATGACACTACTTCTAAATAAAATTTTAGATTCGATTAATTTTATATTATATTACATACAAATGAATAATAATAATAACTCTTCAGTTTATCTTTATTGGTGAATTTACTCGCTCAACAATGAAAATGATTTCGTTCACAAATGTAATAGAAATCTGTTGATAGCCATAGACCTCTATCAGCAGTGTACAATTTTTACACATAGCAGAGAATTGAAATGCATTATTGTAACGATAAATGCGGAGAGTGTCTAAATTCCACGTGGAAGTGTAACGCTCCCGTTCGAGTGTGGTCTGTGCATGGTATTTGACCTTAAGGTGCCATTTCTTCTCATCACATATATTGCCTTTATCTTTCTGTCCTTGATATTTGTCGTTATCTCTCATTCTCCTTCGTTCTCTCAAATGGTTGAGTATTTAAGCGTGTGTTTTATATGGAATCGGAGCGGTTTTATGATTTGAAGAGTGAAATAAAGTGTAATACCATCAACACAGGCTTCTCTTCTATCTAAAATCGTTACAATTATAACCAGGGTTAGCCCAATGGGTTACCCGGCGGGTTGGGTTGAAGGGCTCAACCCAACCCAATGACCCATTCGCTGAAATAGAAATAAAAATTGGGTTGAAACCCATCGGTTTTCTCTATCAGCTACCGTAAGGTCAACCCTCGGGTTGGGAAAAGTGATTTTTTCGGCATCTCTGGTTCATATGACAAAGCAAAACCTAAAATCAGTATCCAAATTCAAATTCCCAAACGGTTCTGGTTTGAATTTGGATTTTTTGCATGCATAGTCATAGCCGCTTTGCAGAGCAGAGAGTTTTATGCAAAGCATTAAAAAAATCTGACTAATACTTTTTCGATTCGTAGTTAGAAATGATTGAGGATCTACTTCGAAATGCTGATGTTTGAATGAATTCAAATGTTACAAAATGCCGTATTAAATGAAGCACAATGTCGATATCTATCCACTTTGTTTCCAAAATAAAGACAATTTATTTCAACTAGAATCCCCTCTAAATTCTATATTAACTTGCTTTTAATTCGACTGTTTGTCGTTTACAGTGCCAAATGCAGCAACAACCCAAGCATCTTCAAGTAATGTCCTAGATTTTCAGATTAAACCGGGTATATTGCTTATCGGTAGTAATTTCTTCAATAGCACAATCAACTATTCAAGTGTGCCCAACAGCAGTTTGGAATTCAAGTTTTCTTGCAGTAGCAGGGACCGGAATCAGAGGCTCCGCATCGACATTACTCTCTAATCCAGTCCATGTGTTTTTCGACAGTCTAAACAGCATGTATGTGGTTGACCAATCAAGTCATCGAATTCAGAGATTCATTGCAGGTGCGTTACACTCACGAGTAAATGTCGAGAGCCTACATTTTCCGACTTTAGGTTCTAATTTGGGTACTACTGTAGCTGGAATTACCAGCAATGGTGGAATATCAGTAACTCAGCTCAAAAGTCCTACAGCCATATTTGTCACACCCAGTAGCTTCATGTACATTGTAGACAATGGAAATCAACGGATTCAGAAATGGCGAATAGGAGAGCCGTCAGGATCCACCGTGGCCGGTGGTAATGGGCCAGGAAGTGCTCTCAGTCAGATATCCATAAGTTACGGAATCTATATCCACAATGAATATAATATATACGTCTCAGATTATGGGAATCATCGTGTTGTTCTCTGGAATGCCGGAAACACAACAGGTGGTCGATTGGTCAGTTCTGTTCGATGATGATAATGATCATCATGTTTTATCTTGTTTTCATTTCTGACAGGTGGCAGGAGGTAACGGTAATGGCAATGCGGACAATCAGCTGAGCTTACCCTATGGTATCTACGTGGACCAAAACGGAACCTTATACATCGCCGAGTATGGAAATCATATAATCTCAAAGTGGCTACCAAGTAAGACTACTATGTTTTTAATGCATTTTTCACGACAGTATTTAGATGCAAAATTCGGTATTACGATTGCTGGTGAGACTGCTGTAGCCGGTTCGTGGTCGTATCAGTTATCTAGACCAACGTCTGTCATTTTCGATGAATTCAATAGCATATTTGTGATGGACTCTGGCAATAAAAGAATTCAGAGATGGAGAATAGGATCGACCTACGGAGTCACAGTGGCCCAATCATGGGAATTGAATGGCCCAATAGGAATGAACTTCGACACAGATAGTAATCTGGTCGTTGCTGATCATTTGAATAATCAAGTGGTGTCGTTTCGTGTGAATTGCTGTGCGTATAACATTGCCTCGTTTTCAAAAATAGTAAAAAGTTAACTTGACAAAGTTATAAAATTGACTGTATCCTAGCCACTTCTTCACATGAAGACTTTTCTCGCTTCATATGATTAGGAGACACGTTTTGTCAGTGAGCTATGAGCATGTGACTACCTATAAGTTATCGCTGAGAATCAAAACTACAGTTTAATTCTTACAGCTAGGTACATTTTCTCTTTTATAGCCGCAACCACAATAACAACTGAATTGTCTCCAAGTGAGTACAAACGCACAGTTCTTCATTTCAATTTCAGTTTCTTTTTATTAACTAGATCAGTTGCCAAATGTACCATGTGCAGATGCTAGATGGAGTAATACCTCCAGAGTACTGGTTAATACATCCGAGGGCAATCACTCTGCAATATCACTGCTTTTCGATCCATACGATTTTATTATTGATGTTAATGATAATATTTATGTCGCAGATGGTTCAAATAATCGTGTTATTCGATTTGCAACCGGTAAGAGTCTCGTATAACAAAGAAACGTTTTGCAGGTTACTTTATCTAAGGATCGACGAGTGGAGAAATTGTTGCTGGTATGGGTAGCGGTGGTAAAGGAAAAAGCGAACTTGCTTTCCCAACGGCTCTTTTTCTCACTCGCAATTATACTCTGTTCATCGCCGACTCTAATAATTCCCGAGTACAAAAATGGAAGTACGACGAACCGCTTGGATTCACAGTTGCTGGTGGCGATGGTTCTGGTGTGACACTTGACAAGATCTCAGTGAGCTATGGATTGTATGTTGATGATCAATACAATGTTTACGTATCAGAATACGAAAACCATCGCGTGACTCTTTGGATGAACAACAACAAAACCATTGGCAGACTCGTATGTAGAGCTCACTCCTCACTGATTTCTCTCCCATTTCTTCTTCATGCAATTCAGGTAGCCGGCGGCAATGGTAATGGTACTGCATCGAACCAACTTAACTGCCCTCGTGGTATTCATGTAACCACCAACGGTACGATCTACATCGCTGACTACAACAATCATAGAATTCAAAAATGGACACGAGGTAAGATTTTCTATTACTCATATTGAATTCATATTTTGCTTGAATTACAAGATGCCTCATCGGGTTGGACTGTGGCTGGACAATCAGGTGTTAATGGTTCTAGTTCTCGTCAACTTTGGAACCCGACAGCTGTCCTGGTCGATCAATATAACAATTTGTTTATTTTAGACACGAGGAATACGAGAATTCAAAAATGGCCACCCGGCTCCATAGATGGATCCACTGTTATATCCATACCCGCGTCTTTCATTGGTTACAGTATGCGATTCGATCAAGCCGGAAATCTTCTGGTAGTCGATGGACTCCATAAGCGCATTATTTCGTTTCCAGTTGTCTGCAGCAGTAATGCAACCGGTAGGGTTTTCTCAAGACCAACATCGGTATTGACCTAAATCGAGCATGTTGATAGATCAGCATGAATCATAGATGAACTTTCTCATCTTCTAGCAGTTATAACCATATCTAAATTACTAAGTATATGCTATGTGAATACAGAAAACGGTCACACTCACAACTTTTCGTCATCTTGAAAATATTTTTAATCTGAAATAAGAATCACTGTGATCGGATTCCTCTTGTATCTTTAAAAATTCCACATATTGTTAAGGCTAGAATCGACAGTATTCTTATTGAATTCAAATTTTTAAGTATCTGAAGACTAAATAAATGTGAAATTCATCAAGATCCAGGTCGAACAAACCGGAATGGGAATGCTAGGTTCCGGAGTTTTCCTGCGATTTCATGGAAGCAGTATTCTGAGACGACTTTTGCCGGATTCTCCCGACCTCTTTTCACTCATATCCGATCAGAAACTAGGTGAAAACTTCAGGAAAAAATTCGACCCATTCCGTTTGGGATCCCAATAGCCGGCCAAAGAAGGAACCGATCATACATGAGCGGATTTCCAATGGATTTTGTTCCGTCAGAATTCCAGACAAGTTCCTACCGATGTTTTCAAACTACTTGCCGTCAATTCCTTGGCTAGGAAGCAATCGGCCGTGTCGGTGACCGTATACAGCTCGGTTCCCAACTCGTATTTCAACGACTTACTCCAGTCACACAGTACGGAAAATATGTGATGTGGGTGTGATTCTTCTGCTCATCTACACTGCCCTCACACCATTTTTTGGAATTCTTTCATTTCCATTTATTCCATCATTTCCTTCCAGAAACTCTTTGTCTGATATATTACTTTCATGTTGAGCAACTTGTACGACTTCCATCTTTTTTACTCGTTGCTACGAAGCTGAATGTGAAAGAAAGGAGCTAAGCGAGTACATTTATATATGTTGTACTTATCATCTGTATGATATATAGAGACCAAAAGAAAAAACATGAAAAAAAGTAAATCACTTTATAACACATTTCAATTTTTATACTGATCCTTTAATCTAATTTACTGATTTTTAAATAATATATCAAGAAATCGAAGTATATTAATACCTAACCACATAAATAATGTACTGATCATTCAATTATTTTACTGATCGCTTAAATGATCGCCAATTCATTTTTATTCAGTCTTAAATAAATTAATAAATATTAACATTCAGATTGTGAAAAAAAACTATTTTTTGAGTCGATGTCAAAAGCAGTATTTTGTTAGGCTCATAATAATTAATTTAGAAAAATTCATTTTTTCTATCTTTTAATGACAGAAAACTCAGCGCTTTCAACGCCAGACAAAAAATTACATTAGTTTAGCTAAAAATATCGCCTTTCTAATCTTTATCTGTCGATGCGTAATGCAATTAGTAAAAGGTGCTTCATGAAAATTTCTATGGAGTGTAGTCGGGAAAAAATGCACACCTGGATTTGTGTCAAAAATCAAATAAGTGACTAGATTAGATTCTATATACCAACAATCGAATAACTGTTACAAGCAACAATAAAAAGAAATTGAATGACACTATCTATATGAAAATTAGTTTTATATTTTCAAGAAAACAGTGATGAGATCGAATCATGTCTCACGACCCTCCACCATTCCGATTTTTATGTTGTACGAAAAACAAAAAGTACTTCGATAAAAAATACATTCTAAAGGTCTTTTCGAAATCATTTGTCCACTAGTAAACTTACTGTACCGAAAGAAAAAATCACAGCTGCTGTGTTGAATTCTTACTTCTGACAGAGAAAATAACGTGATGATAAAAACACAAACTACAGTGTATATTATGTGTCTGCGGATACAAAACTAACAAGTTTTTTTGATCGCTTAATATTAGATACGTTCTAATTCGCAAACATCAGTCTTACATATTTTTCACAAAAGAAAAAATAGTACGAGTTCATCACTTGAAACTCTGATTGAATGACTTTTTAATGTCTACTTGGGTTAACTAGATTTAATTATTTAAGTTTGATTTTCTACAAAAATATAGAATTTAAGGGGTGGCGCATAACGAATCGGACTTTTTTGTTTTGCCTATAACTCCGCCGGCTATCACTCTATCAATCCAAATATTTTTCCAGAAGATTCCCCATTCAGTTCTCTTTCAAAAAAAGTGTTCTTTTATTAATGTAAATAATCTCCGTTTTTTCTTTTAAACGATACAATCTCTTCCCAAAGCACTCATGATCACCAGGATCCTATCGGATTCATAAAATTCCAATCGGCTCTTGTCGATAATTGCCGGAATCCTTGCTCCGGGAAATCGACTCCAGGATATCACCGGATTTCGATCAAATACTGGTTAAATTCGATGAGATCTTGTCGGATTTTATCGGATTCAGATCAAATCCGAACCGGAACCCGAAGCAAGGATTGAGTGACCTGGGTTGGTCCAACTCTCACAACTTTCCAGTACAACTTCTTTTCTAATTCGTTTCACAGCTCGCTTCAACTCTGCAATTAACGTTTTTTTTGTTTTGACTGAGCTTTGTTCCAGTTGACTTCGTGAACAAATTCGTCCCAAATAGAGTAGTTTAAAGGGTTCAAGTACGGAGAATTCGGTGACCAATGATCTTTGTCAATAAGTCCACGAAAAAGGTCGGGGCACCATTTTTGAGAGAGTTTGTGAGTATGAGGCTTGACACCGGCTTGCTGGAAAGTCAAATCATCTCCAAACACGTTATTTCCATACTTCAGAGCCACAGAAAGTACTTCATCGATATATTGTTGATGATTTACCGTGTCATTATCCAAAATAATCAAAGGAGTTATGCCTTCTGAACAAACTCGTAACCAAAACATGACTCTTTGTGGAGATCTCTCTTTCTTGTTTAACGCCGCCATTCTTATCCGCTTCGGCACGATTCACAACCCAGACTTGATCGTTTTGACAGTTGCACTTACCATTGAGATCAAACATTTTCTCGTCTGAAAAAAGAATTATCAAAGATTGTTCTTTCGAAAAATTGTGACGAACCCAATTTGAAAATGTGATTCTTTTAACTTTTTGAAGATTTGTGAGTAGTGGTTCGATTCTTTTCTTGTACGACGTTAATCCTCAATCATTTTTCAAAATCCTCTGCACGCTGCGTCTTGAAATTATAAGTTCGCTGGCCATGTTTCGAATTGAGACTCGTTTCTTACACTTTAAACGAGTTTTAACTCTTTGAATCATATTTTTTGTTCGAATAATACGAGGTCGACCTGGAGACGTTGACAGTTCAATAGAGCCGGTCTCGGCGATTATTTTGCACCATTGAAAAACTTGAGTTTGACTAATGGCACCTTTCAAATCCCAAAATATATTGCAGGTTTTAGCTCCATTTTGATGCTTGGAAAGTACTCATTTTTGGAAGTCTTTAATATTCATGCTAAAAAATGTTTTCATAGAAGACTGAAAAAAACGAGTAAATTGTTTTGTAGAGAATTGAATGGGGAATCTTTTGGAGAAAAAATTGGACCGATAAGATTGGAACTGACGGAGTTATAGGCAAAACAGAACAGTCCGGTTATTTATGCGCCACTCGTTAAATACGCTTGAGAGAGAGAGAACGATATGCTATATGTGTGATTCTTCCTATAGAATAATCTTTCAGTATAGAAAAAACTTATTCTGAGGAATTTTCAGAAAAAAAGAATGATCTATTGAAAGAA
>CAJNYU010002801.1:0-144049 GCA_905331475.1 Rotaria socialis
GAAAGCATTAACCATTAATATTAAGTCATTGATTTTAATGAAAACATTAACATTAATATTAATGATTAATGCTTTCTGAGGGTGTGGGTGTGGGGTAAGTATGTTTGGCGAATTAACAATATGGTAACGTATAAATAGAAGAACAAAAAATATGATTAAATAAATAAATAAATAAGTAAATAGATAAGTCTATGAAAAATATAAGTAAATTATGTTTTTTGTATTAGTTTTAGTTTTATTTTAGTTTTTTTGTTTTATTTTTTGCTTTGAAATTGTTTCAGAGCTTTTTGTATGTTTTTTGAATTAAAAAATGAAAGAATATCTTTAATTTAGTTTGAGGTTATGAAAGAATGAAAAAATGAAGCACCCTTTTTAGAAATATTTTAGTAAGAAAGAGTACTACTTTATTTTAGAGTTTTACGTGAATAAATGTAAGAAAGAAATATTAATATAATGTCTATGAGAGAAAAATTAAAGAAATAAATATATGTTTGAATAAATAAATGATAAATAAATAAATTTAAATGAAAAATGAGCTTTTTAGAGTTTTAGTTTGATTAAATATGAAAAAATAAAGTTTTGGAGCAATAAAGAAATAAATATGAAAGGTTAGTTTGTTTGAAAAAGATATGAGCTTGTTTTTGGAGTTTTAGAAATAAAGAAAGAATATAATTCAAATTTTATGAAAGAAAAATGAGCTTTGTTTTAGGAGTAATGAAAAGAGAAAATTTAAAGTTTTTTTGGTAAGAAAAGGAGCTATGTTGAGTAAATGAATGAGAGCAAACTTGTTAATAATAGATTTTTATTGTAATTTTTTAATTTTATTGTAAAAATTGAACAGAAAAATAAATAAATTGAACACAGTAAGTTTGTAATAAGCGACGCGTTTCGAATCTTCTTCAGGCTATACTGACTGTCTAAGATGGCTATCGTTCTATCTACTCTCATTCCTCTTTGCTCTCGTCCACTCAAAAATAACTCGTCCGTTCGCGGGGGAAATTATTATCGTTACGACTGAAGATGGCGTTGACTATCGACTCTGACTCTCAATGGGGGCATATCGATGGTGTGGGTGCGGGGGAAGGACTTAACTTAGGGTAGCTCAATCCCTATCACATAAAAAAAGAAAAAGAAAAAAGAAATAAAGAATCTACTACAGAAAAAAATTTTTATACATTAAAAACGAGAAAACGAAAAAACCGGCGTTGAAGGTGTGTCGACGAATACCATTCTAAAAATAGAAAACAAAAAAGATGGAAAAAAGCTGAGGGTTATCTCTTATCTTATTATCATCCCTTATTCTAAAAACCTTATTCTTAATTCTTGTTCTCATCTAATTCTAACTCTGCTACTAATGCTTTAATCGCTGCTTTTGGGGGTTTCTTATGGACTAATATACTCTTTAAATTATCTGTTAATCTATGGGCAAAAATGACGGGAATATCGCTAAGTGGTGTATCCTCAAAAATCTCATGCCAAATTTGGTGGAATCTTGACCCGAAAAGTGCTAAGTTGGGTGTATAGGTGAAGTGGAGTAAAATATCTCTATTAAAGTTAATCCCGGGTTTCTCTTTTTTATTCCATTCTATTTCTAAGACCTTATCTCTATACTGACTATGCTGTTCACTTAAGAGTAATTTTGGATCCCTCTGCCCTGTTAGAGTCTCAAAAAATCTCCGAAAATGTTGGTCTATAAATTTGGGTGGGTACTTATTCAAAAGGAGGGTAATTCTAACTTTCTCTATTTCTTCTTCTAAATTATCTCGATGGGAACATATTCTAACTGCTCGTAAAATTGCTGAGAAGGGTATATTTTTCATAACATGGGATGGGTGTGCTGAGTTGAAAGGTAAAATATATGGTTGTGCTGCTAACTTTCTATAAATTCTAGTTCTAAAATTGGGTGTTTCTACTTCTACTCTAACATCTAAGTAATCTACATGGGGTCCTGTTTCAAAAGTTAATCCTATATTCTTATCTATCTTACCTAATTCTATTAATTCCTTATCCATCTCTATCTTACTTTTCTTAGTGGTTAAAAAAATGTCGTCTCGGAATCTAAAGTATAACTCTCCTTCTCGTTGTTGTTTTTCCCTGAAATTTTTCTCCCATTTGCGCATATAAACATCTGCTAAGACTTGGGTACATTCTGAGCCCATGGGTCCTCCTCTAATCTGCTTATAATACTTAACTTTCTCTCCTGGTAACTGAAGGGCAAAATACGCATTTTCTAAGACATGTCTAAAGAGGGTCCTAACTGTATTGATGGGGATTTCTCCGTTAACCTTATTTATTCTATTCTCACCTAACATCTCACAAATGGCTAAGATTGATTCTTGTTGGGGGATCATGGTGTACAGGTCTGTTATGTCAAAGGTGTAAAGAAGGGTCTGGTCTGTTGTTCCGTGTTTTTTTAAAAATTTAACAAAGTCTATACTATTTCTTAAACTATGCGGGGTAAGTCTATCAAAAATGGGGCGAATAATTTGATCAAGAAAAGCTGAGATTTTTTGTGTTGGTGATTTCATTCCCGAAACAATTGGTCTAAGTGGTTCTCCTACCTTATGGTCTTTTGGATTATAATAAAGATGGGGTAACTCGGCATCTAGGGGGTTTGGTTTTAATTTCTCAAAATATTTCCCGGGTAATAACTTTCTATTAACTAAATCTCTCAATAACTGTTCTGTCTTTTCTATCATACTAACTAATGGGGATTTTTCTATCTCTTGGTAGGCGTCTGTCTTCTTCATGTATGCTATAGATTTCTCAATGTATGTCTCAGGTCTATCTACGTGGAATACTTTTGATTTATCTGTCTGTCTGAAAATAACCCTTCCCTTTTTTTGTTCACTCTGAAAATGTTCTAAGGTTTTCTCAACTAACTTATCTTGCCCTTTTCCCTCACTAATCTTACTTCTTAATTCTTCTTCTAATCTATTGGCAAAATTCTCAACTATTATTGGGTTCCGACCTACCGTTCTAGTTTCTCTCCTCCATGCTTCTACTATCTTATCTTTCATTATTCTAATTTCACTTTCTAATCTATCTAACGCTTGTTTGGGGTTCGCTGGTACAAATTTGGGGCCATAATTTAGAATTCTACGCTCTTCGTCTGCTAAACTTAATACTTTATTATTAACCTGAGGGGGGAATCCGAGTGGGATGTAATGGGGATGTAAATTCTTAACTCTACTACTTCTTTCTATTCCTCTAGCTATTTTTCTATTATTCCTCTCGCTTTTCTCTCTAAAAAATCTAACTTTTTTTGTACACTTCTATTATGCCTTATTTCTATGATATGTTCTAAATCCTTAAATGCTTTTCTAATCTCTACGGGTATCTTCTCAATTAATTCGCTATGTTCTTTAATACTCTTATCTATCTCTGCTACCTTGGCTATTCTCATTATTGATGTTAAATCTAATTTGGTCTTTCTAATTATACTATTCCATTGCTCACTATACTGTTCTTTATTCTCATTACTTAATTCTCTACTACGAAATTGTAACTTATCCATGATGTTTAAAGCTGGTGGGGGCATGTTCTCATTTAATCTTCTATCTAACTTATCTAACTGAAATCTTAATTCTAATGTTCTCTCTAATTTTATCTGTGTTTTTTCTACTAATTCTAAACTATTCTTATCTGCCTTATTTCTAATTGTTCTAACTGCTTTTTCTCTCATCTGATCTAAGAGTAAGTTATCTAATCTTTTCTGGTTGGAACTATTTAGTCTATCTATCAGGGGCTCCACGCTATCTTTAATATACTTAACTACTATTCTCTGTAAATCTATACTAAATGTACTCATTAGCTGTTCTAAGTCTTTCTCCTGCTGTGCTGATTTCTTTTCTAAAAATTCTCTATGTGCCTTAATATTCTCAGAAGTTGCTGCTATATGGAATACTCTAAAATGAAACTGACACTCAATGGGAATAATTGGAAACTTAAATAAATCTATTCTGTTAATATCTGACTCTTTGGGTACTACTGACGGAGAGTGACTAACTATATCTTGTTCCATAACTACTGCTGGTTCATCTTCTATTGTTATTACTGACTGAGGGGGAATATTCTCACTTACCTGATTTGATGTTTCTACTATTTTAGGACTATAACTGAGGGGTATTGGCGGTGCTATCGGTGTTCTCGGTGTGCTCTGTCTTGGACTTAATCTGAATGGCTCAACTATTTCAGGTGGTGTTCTTGGTAATTCAATGGGTGAGTGTTCATTTGACTGACTAACTGTTTCTTTCTCTATCTGTACTAACTGACGTCTATTCGTAGCTCGAGGGGGTAAAGGTACATGCGAAAATAATCTTTGTTTTTTGGCTGATGGATCTGCCGGAGTGTCTGGTCTGGTCTTAGTTGTTGTTTCTCTTGCTGCTGCTACTTGTTCTCTATTACTTTCATTAACTAATAAAATTGGACTACCTGAGGGTGCTCTTGGATCATTTTCTATTGCTATTCTTTTTTTCTTCTTAGTCTTAGATTTCTTCTTTCTTATACTATTTTCCTTAAGTGTTCTCGAGTTGGGGGATAAACTAGTGTCTTGTAATTTTCTTTTCTTTCTATCTTCTTCATCTATCTCACTATTACTACTACTATTCTCATTACTTGCTTCTTTTCCTTGACTATCTGTATCGCTAACTGTCATATTTAAGATGGCTGAGTATCTCTCTGTAAAGGGTCTTTGTTACAGGGTATAGGTATTCCCTGGACGTCGTTTGTTTTCTCTCTCTCTCTCTCTCTCTTTCATGTTAGCTTTCTGTTGTCTCTTTTTCTCTCTCTCTTTTATATATATATATAGATATGTGTGTGTGAAAAAGGGGGATAATAAATAAACATAAAGCTCGAACGCAACGAGCTAACATTGGTGCCGTGATCGGTCTTCTTTTAATCCCTCCAACGAAGAAGAAGAACCAGTTAATAACTAAAATTAACTCATCCCTAACGGAAAGAGTGATTTACAATCTCATCCTTATATTGGAAAAGAGACAGAAAGTATAAGTATTATTTTTAAAGAAAATTTATTTATTAGTAGAAGATATACGTATCTTCCACATATATAGGTCAACATTTTTGCCCTTCTTTTAAGTGCATATTGTTTTTCACAACGGCGACTGGTACTAGAAACGCAGTCAAACAAAGTGGTGTAAATCTTTTACCATATGAAATAATTACTAATTCACCAACAAGAATACGAAATAAAAAAACCAACGAAATGTCATTGATGCAAGAAATCGAAAGTAATTCAATGGAAACTCGACAACTCCATTCAAGTCAAAAAGAAGCAATTAAAAAGATAACTGAATTTTCAGGAGAATCTAATGTAATTGATATAGATGAATGGTTATACGATTTAAACAATTTATTTTCATTAATGAAATTAAAAGATGAGACAAGAATCCTGGAAACGATGGGTAAATTAACAGGACCTGCATTAAGATGGTATCAAGAAAATTTAAGATCATTCATCAATTGGAGCCATGCTGAAAAAACATTACGCGATCGGTTCAAAGAATTTACATCTGATAGTCAATTAATGCAAGAATTTGTTCACATTCATCAAGAAGAAAATCAATCGGTTACATCATTTTATGAACATGTTATTCGAAAATACAGAAAAGCTCAACAATTTATAACCGAACAACAAGTTATTACAGTTTTACAAACTGGTGTGAAAAATTCACTGAAAAAATATTTAATTCGAAATGAAAAAGATATCACGAAACCAGATGAATGGTTGGAATATGCAAGACAAGAAGAATACATACAGAAACGAATTCAACAACAACGTAATAATTTTTATTCTGAAACAACAAACCAACCATTCTTTGAACCCATGCTACAAACAGCAACAATTCAACCAAGATTATCGAATGTCAAACCATTAGGTCAACAACCGCATACACCATATCATCATTATCAAAAACAACATCAACAAGCATACAAATTAAATAACAACCGTACGTATACAAAGCAAATCCAACACCCACCTATCAAATCAAGTCGACCAACCTATCCAGAAACAAAAATGCACCGATCAGATTCATGTTTAATTTGCAAACGGACAAATCACTCGACCATGAACTGTTTTTACAAGAAGGACAACGGCTGTTTTAAATGTGGACAATCAAATCATCGAATACGTGATTGTCCTGAACATCATTTTTTCGAATAAGGGGATCGGAAGATGGCGACGATCCCTGTGGAGAAAAAAAGTCATCAACAACAAACACATTTCATCCAATTTTTGTAAAAATTCTATGCAATAATACTCCACAAGAAGCACTTATAGATACTGGATCGGCCATCACTATTATACATGAATGCTTATTAAAAAACATTCCACATAAAAATTTAATAAAAAAACCAAAAAATCATTTATCAGCAAACTGTTCAACATTAAATGTTATTGGTGAAACAACATTAGAAATTAATATTCGTGGATTAAAGACAGAAGTGATTGCTGATGTTGCAACCAATTTAGTTACAGATTTAATATTAGGTAGTGATTGGATTCAACGTAATAATGTTTATATTCTAACACCAGAACAACGAATTATGATTAGAAGTAAAGGTAAAGAAGTATCAACTCCGTTTATAACACCACCAATTTTAAATTATCCAGCTACTCTTATTAATCATATCACTATTCCTCCCTTTTCAGAACGAATCGTAGAAGCAAAAGTTCCACATCACAATATGATAGATGTATTATTCGAACCAAATCCTCGATTAAAAAATAAAGCATTATTTATTGCAAGTGCATTACTTCATATCGAAGATAAAAGAATAAAAATTAGTATAATTAATGCAACGGATCGACAACAAACACTTTCCAAAGGAACAAAGCTAGGCATAGCGACACAAATATCTGCTACAATCGGTGTTACAATGCCATTAAATGATGTACAAGAACGCATTCCGAAAGGAAAAGCGTACATAAAGCTCATTCCAAAAGGGAAAGAAGTGAACATTACTAGTAGACTAGAGTCTAGAAATATGCAAATGATAAGATCACACGAAGAACAACATCAATGTCGAGAATGTAAACAATATTTCGATACTGGAAATGAATTATTTAAACACCTTCGAATTAAATGTTATTCTGAGGAAATACGCGAACAAATTAACAAATTAACTGAACATATTGATGATGATAAACAACGAGAACAAATTTTAAAAATACTATGGAAATATGGAAAATTGTTTGATATCAGTGAACCATCAAAAATTGATATAACTCTAAAAAATGCTATTGACACTGGAACACATCGACCTATTCATACTCCACCATATAGAAAATCCAACAAAGATCAAGAAACCTTACGGAAAGAAACAGACAAATTAATGGGAAGCGGAATCATTGAACATTCAACATCTCCATGGTCATCACCAGTCGTATTAGTAAAAAAGAAAGATGGAACAACAAGATTTTGTGTAGATTATCGTCGTTTAAATCAAATCACAACAAAAGATGCATTTCCTTTACCAAGAATCGATGATATTTACGATCAATTAACAAAAGCAACACACTTTACTAAATTTGATTTCAAATCAGGATACTTTCAAGTACCATTAGATAAAGCAGATCGACCGAAAACAGCATTTTCCACTCGAGATGGACATTTTCAATTCAAGGTATTACCACAAGGACTTACAAATGGACCACCAACCTTCCAACGTATTGTCAATCAAATATTAGGTCCAAATCGATGGAAACATGTACTTGCCTACATCGATGATATTATTATTTATTCAAAAAATTTTAGTGAACATATACGGCATATTGAAGAAGTATGCTCATTATTACATGAAACAAATTTTAAATTAAATGTTGATAAATGTGAAATAGCTCGAACAGAAATATTATTTCTTGGTCATGTCGTCAAAGCAGGTACAATTAAACCAGATCCAGACAACATCCGTGGTCTAACCGAAACACGTGAACCAACATCAGCTGAAGAAGCTTTTAGATTCGTCAAAGCAGCAGAATATTATCGAAAGTTTATCCCGAAATTCTCCATAATCGCTGCACCACTACACAAATATTCACCATCAACACTGAACCAACAAAAAATGAACAAATCAAAATTTGTATTATCAGATGACGCAAGAACATCATTCCATGACCTCAAGAAAATATTAACAACCGATCTTATCCTCGATCTGCCTGATGATACATTACAATTTAAAATACAAAGTGATGCTAGTGTCGATGGAATTGGCGCTGTTTTATTACAAACTACTCATGATGGTGACCGACCATTAGCATATATGTCGAAGAAATTAACGAGAACACAAACAAACTGGTCAACCATCGAACAAGAATGTTATGCAATAGTACAAGCAATCGACAAATGGGACAAATATCTTCGTGGACATGAATTCATATTAGAAACTGATCATGAACCATTAATAAATTTGCCCAACAAGGAACAATTAAACAAAAGATGCAACCGATGGCGATTGAAATTAGCTGAATATAGATTCCAGGTGAAACACATACAAGGAAAGAAAAACAATATGGCAGATTATCTTTCAAGATCACCAGTGGAACTAGCTGAAGAAGATATTGACGAAAGAATTCAATATGAATCAAAATTTACACAAACAGATTTATCATTATCATCATCAAACAATTCAATTCCATTAAAAATAACAACAGCAATTACTCGAGCTCAAGCCAAATTACAACAGCAAATAACGGCAACACCATCCAATACAACAACAGATGAAAAAACAAAGGAGCTCATCCCACAAAGGAAAGTAGCGATTGATAAAGAATCAATATCGGATCCATTGGACGAAAATCCAAATAAAATCATTCCATTCGATATGGATGATTTAAGAAAATGTCAAGAAGAAGACAAGGTTGTACAAGAAATAAAGAAGAACCTTCGAAGTAAGAAAAATTATTTTATTGAAAATGGTATACTATTTAGAAAACAACAACCACTTACATCAGTACCGTTCGTTCCAGAAGGACGAATACGTGCTGACATATTAAAAATTTATCATGATACACCCGGTAATGGAGCACATTTTGGACGGGATAAAACAACAAGAAAAATTCAAGAAAGTTATTATTGGCCAACAATGATAACTGATATTAGAAATCATTTAGATTCTTGTTTACCATGTGCACAAAATAATTATCGTCGTCAAAAATTACCAGGAAAATTAAAACCAATACAACCACCAGAAGGAATTTGGAAATTATTAAGTATGGATTTTCATGGTCCAATAACTCCAACAACCAAACAAGGAAATAGATATATCATATCCCTGACGGATATATTATCAAAATTTGTTATTGCTAAAGCTGTTCGTGACTGTTCAGCATCGACAGCGACGAAATTTCTTATCAATGATGTCATATTAAAATATGGAACACCAACATGTATTTTAACTGATAATGGCACTCATTTTACAGCTCAACTTATGAACAATTTATTTCAACACCTTGGTGTTACTCATTTATATTCAACAGTATATCATCCTCAAACAAATGGACAAATCGAACGATTTAACGCTACAATGGATGGTAAAATTGCAGCTTTATGTAATGAACGACGTACAAATTGGGATGAAGTATTACAATATGTCACATTTAATTATAATACATCGATACACGCAACAACAAAACAAGTACCATTTGAAATCATGCATGGAAGACAAGCAACTCTACCATTTGATCAACAAGATGCAATAATATCGCTCACACAAGATCCAGAGCATAACCAGCAGATCAAAACATATATTGGAAAATTAGAAGAAGAAGCAAGGAAAAATATCTTAAAAAGTCAACAACAATACAAAACTCGATATGATTTAAATAGACAAAATTTATCATTAAAAATTGATGATTTAGTTCTTGTGAAGACAAGAAACGCTCGAAATAAATTCGACATTAGATATGAAGGTCCATTTAAAATTATTAAACAATTAGGAATTAAAACATTCATTGTCCAACATGTAAAAAAATTAACATTAACAAAACAAGTGACAATGGATATCATTGTTCCGCTAGTGGAACGATGGAATTTAATTCAATAAGCACATCCCGACAAGGGAAAGATGTGGAATTACGTGTAAAAATTAGTAAAGATAATGGTGAAATTTAATTTCAATCAACAAAAAATTTAGATGAAAATCGAAGCAAAAATATGTAAACAATCAAACCTTAAAATCAAATCCTAACCCAAACAAGAATTAAAATTAGAATAATGAAAATTAAAATTAGAATTAAAATTAGAATAATGAAAATTAAAATTAAAATTAAAATTAGAATAATGAAGATTAAAATTAAAATTAAATTTAAAATTAAAATTAAATAATATGACTGGGTCTGATCTAGTAGTCCATGCCGGGGAAATAGACATTAACCTTTTCACTGACAAGGAGGGGCTATCACACTCACATAAATTATTTATTCACAAAAATATATTATCCAATCAGCGTGCAGATCAATCGATGCACTGAAATAGTTATGCATGCCCGACTATTACATGCAAAGAATGACGCATATTGTCTAGATCATCAACTTTACTATTATCAAAACAAGAACAGGATAAAATACACATATATGCCACATCAGAATAACAAAACATTTTTTTGTATACATATCGACAAGGTCATGCCCGATAAATACAGGAAAGAAAAAGTTTACGTCTGAACGATTCCAAACATATATCTATTTGGAAGGAAAGAAAAATTTAAACAGACAAAGAATTTCATTTTTAAGTGCATTTCACAATAACACATATCATTTCTATTGTAGTTAAATATCACCATGTCGTATGCAAAACGTGACCCGAATAACCCACCAAATTACTATTATAATTTAAATAAAAAACAACAACAAAATTGGATGAAAACGGCAAAGAAAATGAACAAGAACGAAGATCTTCAAGCCAAATACCCGCCATTCAAATCATCATCAAGTATCACCATCATTCACATCCACCACAAATCAACAATCGATACGCTAAATGACCTCATCACATTAGCACATCGAACAAGTCGTTACACAGTGGACACCGAATCGGAACGAAATAAAATAAACAATGATGCACTTATACAAATCCAATTCTTACACTCGACCGATGCATCAACGATTATATTAATTGAAACAGCACATTTACCTAATCCACAAACAACACTATACACCAAAATTAAAGAACTCTGGTACACCATTTTCAACAACAACAACAAAGTCATCACTTGGGGAACGGTGGAAAACGAATTTAATAATTTTCACCACCTCGACTTCATCGATTTAGGTAATCCCTTTCAACATATTAATTTACAATCTTTCTTTAAGGAATGGCACGATACACACTGTGTAACGCATCCAGAAATGGAAAAGCGTGATAAACACACCGGACCAGTATCACCCAATATGGTTGATATGTCTGGTGATGATAGTGATGATGATATGGACGATGGAAAATTAAATGATTATGTACAATATAAATGTGACCACATAACTCATTACGATTACAATGCAACCTGGTCATTACAAGATGCGATAGCAACAACTTTTAATAAATTTTTGGACAAATCGCAAACAATTAATTTATGGCAATGTGGCATTGATCTAGAATTAGATACATGGAAGAATAAATTGTTTAGTCGACCACAATACAACAAACATATTGAACAACAACAACGAATAAAAATGAAACAATACGCTATAGATGATTGTATTGCAGTCGCAGAATTATTCTTATACATGTGTCCCGCAACAACAAACCATCATCAACTACATGACGTATCACAACATGCATCAACAAAAACAATTACATTAACAACAACGACAACAACAACAAAAACGACCCGACGAACCATACTTGATCTCTGCGATGATTTATCTGACATCAGCGAAGACGAATTAATTCAAATTCTTAAACCAAAATTTGACAAGAAAAAAGAAGAAAATGTACATCAACCACATGATCCACCAGTCGAATTAATTATAACAACAACCGAAAATGAAATTAATGAATTAATTCCAACCCAACAACCACCCCCAAACACATCAACAACATTAACATTAACCAGAAACGAACGACAACGACGGAAAAATCGAAAACTTAAATGGAAACAAAAACATCGACCCGATTTCCAACGAAAAATTAAAAGACCGATTTATCATCGCTATGATTATCGAAAGATCCGATCTCAATTAGCTGATGACGATATACACACAAGTCATCAAATAACGATCAATAAAGAAAAAGGTGAAGTTCTGATCGGGTTCAAATCCAAAGAAGAAGAAGAAAAAGCTCGAAACAAAATAAAAATAAATAATTTCTCCAGAACACAATACATCGAACGATGGGGGTAAATATTAAAAAATAAATAAATAAAATAAAAAAAATAAAAAATAAAAACCAAAAAAACGCAACGACGAACAACAACGACAACAACCGAATACATCGAGAACAAATATTCACAACAAAGATGACGAAATAAGGACAAACCACTTATTAACAATGACACTAATCATTTGATTCGTTTAGATAAAGACACTACATCATGGCGTTCTAATAATGATATCATTAACACCATATCATCATGATGAACCACAATATGCAAACCTGGCTTATCACAACTTACCAAGAGATTAATGTCAAATTAAAAATTAAAACGTAGAATCAATAAAAGCTTGTATTTCATTTAATTTGATTTGTTATGAAATGGATCAACGAGAACCAATGGAACGAACCAAAAAATGAAACAATAAATAAAACTCCTTCAATATCTGATATCGATGAATTATGTAATTTAATTGATGAGAGTTCACTCGGTGGTTGTATTCAAGGATCTACATATAAATCATCTAATTTATCATTACGATTTCATTCAATTCCTTCTTGTCAAGTAAAAGCATTTCGTTCATAGCATCTTAAACGTTTACATTCATCATCGATACCAAAAGTTCAAGAAGAAGAGGAAGAAGAAAATGCCGAAAAACTTTCGTGTCGTTCATTAGTTCCATCTACACGTCGAACATCTTCAATGCGTTTTCTCTGTCATCTCCATCATTACTTAATCGATTTCGTTCTTTATCAACGTGTCATTTTCCTCAATCTCGTCGTAATTCACATCTATGTTCCAATCTTCGATCACATCACGTTCGATATTCATCGCCAACAACGATAACTTTATTTCGTACAAAATCAATTTTACCATCTATTGTTGAAGAAGAATCAACTATCGATGATCGATCACCATCACCAACCACATCAACATCTCAGTTATCATGTACAATAGTTGATGCACGACGGTCAACAGCGAACTCATGTAATGTTGAAGAACTGGCTGCTTATCTTGACAATTTCCTTTATTTACCGAAATCATTATCTGGTGCCGCTGAGCTTATGTATATGTTACAGTTGACTTGGGAATTTAGTTGAGTTTGGAATGCGCGAAAAGAAAAAAAATATTCATTTCTTCTCTCTGTATTTTTCTCTGAGTTTTTTCTTTCTGTATTTTTCTCTGAGTTTTTTCTTTCTGTATTTTATCTTTGTTTGAAATTTACGATCTCATAGTCTTCATTCTTTTACAAATAGGTAATAAATATACCTATATGCATTCAATAGATTGAATGAAAGTGAATTATCATAACTTATGAAATTAAAGCTTTCATGTTAAATTGGCAATTGTATATGCATTATTTATTCTCGTCATCAACAGAACGCGGATTAATCTAAATACTTATTATGAAGATCATTGACACAAAATAATTAAAAAAATGCCCCTACATAAAATATTTTCTATGCTGAAATTTTTGTTTGTTGATCAAGTTTAATCAATAAACTTTCATACGATTAAATTATTTTGATTAGTTTACATTGTGACTCATTGAGTATTCGTTGCTACGACGCATTGATTGTAAATAATTAATTTATATCGAGTTTTCTCATCTTGCTTTAGTGATTTGTTTAATCATGGATATCATCGAGAAACGAAATATTTTCAATACTAGATTAGAAGAATACATTAATAAATTAGATATTAAAAAAAGAGACAAATACACTATTAAAAATAGTACATATGAACAAATTATCGATCTACTTAAAGAAAAAAGGACAAATGTATCATCTAAGTTCAAATTCTGGTCGAAAAACACGTTCTATCTAGTACAAATAGGAGCTAATGATATAGTATATACAACCAAAAATAAATTACCATTGATTACACATGAAAACATTTTCGATAAAATCACTGAATGTCATGTTGCCGTTGGACATTCAGGAAGAGATAAGACATGGAGCGAGGTAAACGTTCATATTCACCACATTGAATAAAAAATAAGAACTATATTTAATTAGGTAAAAAACAAATATGACGGAATACCATTACAGTCAATATTAATATATATCAATATGTGCGACGTATGCCAAATACGAAGACCTATTCCTAAACCAATTACTGGAAAGCCAATCGTTTCAATTGGTTTCTTAACTCGATTGCAAGTCGATCTCATTGACATGCGGAGTGTAGCATTCAATGACTTCAACTTCATCATGCATGTGAAAGACCACTTTACCAAATTCAGTTGGCTTTTCCCTCTACCATCTAAACATGCATCACAAGTTGCATCAAATTTAAGAAACATCTTCTATACGTTTGGTCCCCCTAAAATATTGCAGTCGGATAACGGCAAAGAATTTGTGTAACAAAACCTGATTTATTAACGATATTTATCCGTTTTTCTCTACTAGTGCCAAAATAATATTGGATTTAAAATTAAACTGGCCTGATTTAGTTATCATAAACGGTAGACCTCGCCATCCCCAAAGTCAAGGCCTCGTTGAAAGATCCAATGCAGTCGTTCAAAAAATGCTTGGAAAATGGCTCGAAACAAATAAAACACTTGATTGGCCGAATGGTTTAGGTAAATTCTGAGTTGCTTTACATTAATATTTTAAAATATATGAATCATATATTTAAAATGAACATGTAAGGTCCTGTAATGTTGGCGATGAATAATTCCATCTCACAAAGTACAAAGAAAACGCCGTACGAAATGGTTTTCGGGCAATCAATTCGACATGACCATGAGTTTTGGCATCAACTACATGCACAGTCTTCAAATGAGTCTGTCTTGAATGAAGAGGATATACCCGAAGCGTTACTAGATCAATTTAACTTAAATTACGAAATCGAATCGGTTACTATTAAATATTATCTATTTAGTTTCAAATCATTTTTTTATTTAGACAAATACTGATTGTACATCAAGTAACGATGGTAATTCCTCAAACCCGGTGCTATCATCAACAACTCAAGTCAATCAAAGAATCCTGTATAAAAAAGACCTTTGTATAATACATTATCCATTTTTCATACATATTTATCCCTTAGAGATCCAAGTACAACATCGCATAAACGTATCAGAGATGAAGCAGAAAAATGCTACATTAATACAGCAGGTAAATTTTCTCCATCTAATTATACCACATGCCCGTTGTTTGTGAGCTATTTCTTTATATTATTTTTATATTAACATAAAGAAAAAAATACACAGAAATTAAATAACGTTTTTTTCTTTTTTCTTAATAGAACGCCAATTGAACAAATATAATCGTGGATTGAAGAAACAAAAACTCTACCAAATTAATGATATAGTTGGACTTAAAATAGCTGACGTTGATCGAACGAACACATCCGCATCTACACTGCCTTGTAAAATAATTCAAATTATTGAAAAAGACGATTCCTCGACCATGTTCTATCAAGTCGCAACGTTGGATGGAATCATAAAAGAACTATTCTTGTCAATCGCTTTCGTTGACTTATCTCAAACAGTAGCAGCTGATTTGCGACAACTTATAACTACCAATTTACCAACTATCACATTTATACAGGCTTGTCAACTTTTTACAAATTACAAACATCTCAACACATGTAAGTGTTCTGGCTCCTGTGACACCAATCGGTGTCCATGTAAAAAAAATGGATCAAAGTGCTGTACAAAATGTCATCGTGGTAAAGTTACTTTATGTAAAAATAAATGATCATTATTTTCAGTATTATGTACATCGATATTTATAAAATAATATGTGCAAAAATATACATTAAAAACAATATCCCCTAATTAAATATGTTTACCTAATATCTTATACAGCTGATACACAATGTGCGAATTTGTTAGTTATGACCAAATGACAATCTTCACGATAGTTTTACCTTTGTATATGTATTCTCATACGAAAAAAACTTGTACACGAATAATCTCACCCACTAAGAATAAAATATCCAAAATTCTGACAACGTTTTCTACAAAACCAAATAAAAATTTCATTCGATTATTAATTTGATTATAATAAGCGATTAGATAACTAGTATTTTATATTATCATTTATAGCATGAGAAATATTCTAAATAACTAACTTTCATCATTCCTGCAAAAATATCATAATATTTTATTCAATTAACAATCTTGATTTTACTGTATAGAACAGAACTTTGTAGTGATAACATTTTATGTAGATAACTAAGAACACCTATCAATAATTTAGCATAATAGTTAAGGATAATTCAAAGTATCAATCATTTTTATTTTCTCCTTTTACTACAAAAAAAATCCATTCAAAACACAGACAAATTCTTAATGTGAACTAATCCACCATATATTGATTACTCATAATATTATATCAATTCAAGCAATTTCAATATATAATATATGATCAACTTACATAAAAGACTTCATTCAAATTCAAAATATGATGCGATACGAAATCTTTCACATGGATTGTGAATCAATTTTTATCCGTTTTTTTTTAGCTAATTTAACCTTTATTCTCAATCGCATAGAAAATTCTCTCAATAATACGTTTTCTATTCAACCTACCGGAATACCAACGATTTTCTTTACGATATATCTAAAAACATTAAAAATACTTTCTTTCTTCTTCGACAATACTAAATAACATACACTAAACAAAATCGTTTTTAGATGAAAAGAAAATCTTCAAAACGTCGTTGTACTAGACCAAATCATACAACGAATAATGATATCAATGCTTCGTACATTTATAAATTTAAAAAAATTAAATACTCTTTTTCCTTTGTTTAGAAATACCGAAATTCAAGCGAACGTACCACAAAACGAGCCAGCAATAGTGCGAAACGAATCATATGAACAAGCTGAAAACAGTGAATATTCCTTTTCATTCATATCCTTGCATCATCTCTAACTAAATTGAACAAATAATATTCACAAATAAAAAATCTCTACAGAATCGACTCTTTTAGATACTCATAAATAATTATAGTTAGAAACTACCAAAAATTGAATTTACTTATTAGATTTGTTTGTTCAGGTACACAAACATCAGCAATAAATATTGCTTTTTCAAATACTACATCTTCAACACAAACTCCCACAAATACTAATGAAAGCAATCAAACATTGCAAACATGTGAGTAACTAATAAAATCATTTAATATTGAATTCACTAAATTCGAACACCATAAATAGAATAAAAAAGAATTCAATAGGTATTATGAAAATTCTCTTTTTTTATAATAAATACGAAAAATATTGTTCAAATAAAACACAAAAAAACATTGATTTATTTTCAATAATTATAGATCAAAACGCAATGTTAATAAACATCAATGAAATCAATACTGATTTAAACTTTATGTAAGTTCTTGAACCATAGGTTTCATTGACTAACAAAGATACAAGAAATAATAATTAATTTATTGTATCACGGTTACTACTTTATCATTAAATATATCGTTCACGGAACAATATGAAGAATTTAATTCAATAATAATTAATTATAGATGTTCAACTTATTTTGCCGAAAATCTTCATTAAATGAAACCTATTTGAAACCATTTACTATATCCTAGCATTCATGTATTTTTTATATTTAGTTGGAAGATACACGCAACTGTCACATCTGTATATCCAAAGCGAAATTACACCAATTCTCATAGTGTAGGAGAAATATCATGTTGGGATTTAAAAGATAATTCAGGATCAATAACTCTAGCAGCTTTTAATCTGAATTCACATATTATGTCTGATTTATTACAAATGAATCAGGTTATTTTATTTATGAATAACACAAGAAAAGCCTAATTTATCATATATTATAGACATATGAATTCAGCAATCTGTCTGTTCGATTAGCTTCCGATTCTTTCAAAACATTGGCACATTCTTATCAATTAGTTTGTACTAACACCACAGTCGCAACTCAAATAACATCAACACCATATGATGAAACACCAACATTTAATTTTGTTCATCTGATACAAATTGCAGATTTACCATTAAATTCAATTATAGGTAAATAATCTTTAATTTTATCTATCCGTTTAAATCTTAGCATGATCTACGTTTCAAAATCTCTGATATGTCGACAAAGTTACTATTTGCGAAAAAAACTGTAATTTCGGTTTATTAGATCGCAACAATGGCTTCATAACTTTAAAATATATATTATTCTATGTTGCAGACGTACAAGCTAATGTCGTACGTGATTTTGGCATTTCAACGGGAGTGAGAAATGCTTCAGTGTGGACTCGACGATACCTTCATATAACTCAGGATGGTATACAGACAGGCCTAACCTTATGGAATGATCAAGTAATTCATTTATTGTTGTATGATTCTATCTCTATGTGCGATACTTATCTATAGGCACGCTTAATTGATCATAATATGACTGGTTTACAAATTAAATTGAAAAATGTAAAAATTTCAAGCTTCGATGGTTAGTACAATTTCTATCTACTTACACCTAAATCTCTTCTATTAAAGAAATCAACTATACTTTATTTCAACGAATTTTACATGATTTGTTTTTCAATAATCATTTCTATATAGGTACACAATCACTCTTTACTTTGCCTAATACCCATCTATCAACTTCATAATTGAATTCGAACAAAAAAAATACTAACATTTAATTATCATTTGCTCGACTTTTTGCTCAAATAATCATGTATCTATTATTTATGACATCAGCTTGAACACATTCATAAAAAAGTTGAATCTAACAATTTTATTTGAACCATACACTTATTTTGCATGTACAAATAATTTTTGTTTCAAAGTAAAAAATTCTAAACCTCCAATAAAAAAAAGTTCATAATATATTATAACATGTCATTCCACAAACACTATCATAATCATAATATATTATTAATTAGTTACTAAATTTCTAATAAACCAAGTCACTGTTGTTTTGTATTAACGATGAATAATTCATTAATAACTATTTCTGTTTCTGCACAAAACATGATCACATGCTAAACAAATCAAACAAATAATAAAATATGTTGAGAAACGAAACACGAAACTGAACCACACTCGTTTATCATTTACCATTCGATATCTTTCCCATATATCTCATCCTTCTCAATCTACCTATCACATATAATATCAAATAGAGGTCGCTGTATTATAACCAATGTAGTTAACTGATAAACATATACACATGTATACGTATACATTTTCTTGTACTATTCCTACTCTTATTTATGTTACTATTCACATCGTAACTCTGTTCACCGTTCGAATGGTATATTCTTTTTTAGTAATATTACTGTGGTTTAGCTGTTTCCTTTCACTATTTTCATCGATAAGAGTGTAGTAATATTTTTGAAATACGTCTCTTCTTCCTCTTTCTCCTATGCTTTCTTTTCTTCGATTTTTTTCTCTTTATTTAATATAAGTTATAAGTTATAAAACAACATTTAGTGTGAACTTGTAGTGACAGAATAAATTTAATGTAAAAATAATGCCAAACAAATCACACTATCTCACGACGAATACTCGAATATTTATTAATCCGTATCTATATCTGACATAATTACTTAGCTCACGATTAAAAAAAAACAATTAAAATCGAAAGACTTCAAATAATAAATTATGAAATTTTTCTTCAAGTAACTTTTATTTCACTATTAATTTTGATATTTTTTCCTCAAACAATCATTTGTCAAGTTCATTATTAACTTCACTGTTAACTTCTTTTTTTTCTAATTACACATAGTTTCTACTTTGTTGAATTAAACCAATCTTTCTACCCATCTACATGATTTATCAAAGATTTACTTGATTGCTTATCTCGCATAACAGTAACCCCAATTGTTCTTTATTTACTTCAAATTTATGAGAAAAAAAATTTGTTCTTGATTTGACTATTTCATCTATAGATTATCTGTGTATTCTATATATGTCACTTATTCATTTTGCACTCAAAAACCAAACATTGTTCCAACAATAGAACAGCATTGTTAACAGATATTTAACAATACATATTCACATGATAAATAAAAAGAATTGTAATAGGAGTTCTTTATGTTAAAAGAAAATCGATCCATCTTTCATCTAGATAAATAGAAGAACTATGTTTCATCTAACGAACTTGCTTTTCGGTATTCAAACAATTGATACACATAAAAACAACAAAGATATTTTATTTATCTCTAATAGAATATCCTTCGCTCATCATTATGAATCTTGAACATTGTATGTAATTAACTCAACTGTCAACGAAATTCAAGCATCGGTGTTCACTTATCTGATAACAACACTCGACTATATGCATAATTTCCTTTTCAACTTAAAGTTTCACATAACTCATATCATTTCAAAGCAATAAATAAAATGATTCAATTTTGAGAGATTTTTTTTTGTGGAAATCTGAACATTTTATTTTTTTTCATTGCTCTGTAATTCAATTAAAGGGTAGCTTGTAAATACTTAGTCTGAGTCACTCATTCTCTCTAAATAATAATACGTGATCGAAAAAATATTACTCAATGTCATATTTTCAAAATAGAATACACATCATTGAACGAATAAATCATCTTTAATTAGAACAAAGACGTTAAAATTTTCTTTATGAGACGTGATTTAGTATCTAATGTCCCGAACAATTAGTTGAACATAATGAGCAAAAAAATAAGAACTCGCATATTATTCCAACATTTATTGAATAATATAAAATAACTTGGTTGCTCAATTTAACAGGGCACATTTTTTAAAGAATATAAATTCCATAGCTAATAGAATTTTGAATTCGTTTGCATATATTTCCCTCCATTTTAATCCTCAAATATTTTGTTCTAATTAACTAACAAAATTTCCTATTTAATACCACTCTATCTATCTCCGTGTTTACATTCTTCACCATTATGTCAAAAATTTTAAAAAATCAACAATCAATTGTAAATTTAATCTGGAGACGTAACTTGCAAAATTCACGAAAAATATCTATCAATATAGATGATTTACTTGATGAATCGTTTTTATTACTACGTGAACTTTTAAATAATCTTAAATCAATAAATGATACTGATCCAATTGGTACTCTATTATCATTATTTGCAAGTGTAGGCTATTTAGCAACTAACTCTACAGTTACTATATCGAATCAAACAACTAATTTGAATATTTTTGTACTACTAATTGGCCCGTCAGGTAAATAAAAAAATTAAAAATTCTTAACAGTGTTTCTTTCGTTAGGTTCTGGTAAAACTAAAATTATTGGACCTGTTAAAAGATCCATAATCAACACTATGAAGGCCTTAAACATTCCAAACGAAAATTACGGCATCATCGATGATTTCACAATAGCATCATTAACACTTAAATTAGCTAAAAGCAATGCATTTATAATGTCAGATGAAGCGGAAAAACCATTGTTAACTCTTGGTTTTTACTCACCATTCTCCGATAGTACTGCTGCTGATAGAATAGCTGGATGCAAGTTCTTCGGCACTGTACCAACAACAAAGGACACTATGACGTACCATCTTGAAGTCAGCTCTCATTTGTCTTTTCTTGGAGCGACAACTGGTCGATTATGGAATCGTCTAATCGACTATTATGTACAAGGAAATCAAACAGATGGTTTTTCAGAACGGTAATAAGATTTTCTAAGAAAACCAGATACGTAACTCAAACTATGCATTGTTTAGCAACCATATAAGACTGCCTAAGCTAAAAAACAGCTGTTAAAAAGATAAAATAGAATCTTCTTTTAAATGTATCTATCCTTACATTTCATAATATATCTTCTAACGAAACAATTCTTAGAATAATTCTTGCTTTTGAAAAAGGTTAAAGGCATTTCTACTTAAAACAATTTAATATGTCCGTCCTTATACCAAACTTGATTATTTTATTTATTAATCGCACTATAGAAGTTCATAATTTTATTTTATTTTATCCCAAAATACGAAATAAAATGAATTCTTTTTTTTCATTTCTAACAACTTATCCGATTTCTAACTACTACTATTTCTGAGTATTAGGATTCGCAGTTGACCAAAAATCAATAGGGTTAGCGAATGATTTTTATAAATCAACGATCCCAACTAAAAAACCCGTAACCATGACTGAAAATATTAGATTTCTCATCGGTAAACAAATCGATGAAAACTACCGATTACTTTTACTTTTATTATTCTACATAATGCTTCGTGATTTCATAAATTTCATTGCTTCTGATTCATGTAACAATTATAATGAATTAAATGCTTTTTTAATGCATCACAGTTTTTAAATTATCTTCACACATTGAAATAGTAGTCGGTGAATAACGATCATTCATAATAGAAAATTCAGTTTATTCTCACTAATGAATTTCTGACTTATATAATTTCTTTCAATTCATATTAATTATATGCATTAATTTCTTTAAAAATAATAGGTTTCTACATTACACGATACCGAAGAAAAACGATTTAAATAGTATTAAATCGCAAACACTAGATTATCATAACGACAATAATGACGACAATGACGATAGTGAAGAAGATATCAGCGACGATGAATATGGAACTACAACGGCGAAAAATATGAATCAAAATCAGCCGAGTCTAACACAAATATTAATTGTCTGTCGTTTATTAGGTGATCGTATATTTACTTTAAGTCGACATGGCACAAAAAAATTCAACAATAAAATACGCCAATATCAAGAATTAGCTCAACATGATGATTCAGATGACATTAATTATGCATCACGAATTGGCAAAGCCGCTGAAATTTTATGTAAAATAGCTGGCATTTCTCAAATTGTAAAAATTTCACTGGAAATACTACAGTAAGTTATAACTATTCGACTAAATATTTTTATAATACATCATACCTTTGGTGCTAATCAATCAAAAAAAAGTCATTTATCATTCTATTTATACAATTCTCAAAATAAAACTACTTGATAACCAATACTTGAGAAATTGAAAGTATCTTCACCTTAAAAAAAGAACATGAAACACTAATCTCATTGATTCAATTTAAAGTAAATCTGCCAACATTAACATCCCAAACTAGCTGATTTCATTCTGATTATAATTCTTTTGATGTCATTCGCTTGTTAATAAACAATATCTCTATATTAAATAGAATTTTGAAAGATCAAAACCAACTCTTATATGATGATACCAGTTTGAATTTTATTCGCAATACGACACAATTAATTGAAAATAAGTATCCATCTGCCAACTTAGTTTTGGAAATACAATCATCTAGTACACGACTAGCTGGATATTTATTCTGCAACTATCTAAGAAAAATGTTCATCGAACTTTATAATACTAGTCCACTACTTCCAAACGAATTATCAACTCGAAATCAGATATTGCCTAGTAAATTCTTTTATCATTATTTGTATGATAAATTCACCGCTTTATAGTTCAAACATCATTGAATACAATTCGTGAATATATATTCGAAATAAATCAATTGTTTTTTCTGAAACGTGACTTAACAGGACCAATGGGAGTACTTCGACGTTTTCCAACTGATCTGGTCAACACAGCTCTCGACGAATTAATAAATTATGAATTTATACGAAAAGGGTGTAAGTTATAGAATCAATTATAGCTATAGTCAGATACTTTTCCATCAATAATATAACTTTAATAAAACTGTTATTTTGACATATTTTCATCTCAATCCGATCTCATTTAGCATACATACAAACTACATCACATACATCTGTATATATGAAATGCTATCCATCGACAAACATACTAAATAATCCTGTAAAACGACAAATTGTTGAGCAAATACTTAATGACTCAAAATCAGATCTAAAAACTTATATGACAAACTTGAATAATAGTACTATTAAGCAAAAACAAATACTAACAAACGATTCTATGCAAGTATTGTTGCAATCTGATAATAAATCATTATTCAATAACTTAAAACAAAAATATCCCGAACGATTTCTTAATAGTATGTATTTCACTTACAAACATCAAGTAACCTTTCAGATATAAGAACTTTTCATAATACAAATGAACAATGGAATTACTTTATGACTTCTACATAAAAATTATGATACTAGTCTCACACTAACTTCTAAACACTAAATATACTCTAGGATACTTTCCTATTTATTAGCTATATGAACATTTAAGACACATGGCAAAGTCTTGATTACTCAATATATTTTATCCCTTTTTCTGGATAGAATCTATATTAAAAGCAATTAAATTTAGATTCTAATACTACTACGATTAATTCTAATACTGAACAGCTGACTCTTAATGTTGAAACACAAGCAATCGAAACGACCACTAACAATTCTTCAATTAGTATAAACAAATGTACTATATTACAAAAAAAAACACTTGGAAACTAATACACTCGTTCTTTTGTACTAGGCATAAAACCAACAATTCAAAACGCGTCGAAAAATCCTAAGACTGAATTATCAAATACATTAATTCAATCACGCACACCATCAATAATATCTTCCGTAAGCCAAACAGTTAATATCTCAGGTTCTCCAACTCATATCGAAATATTGCATTCAAATCTGCAGACGCTAAGTATTACATATTGAACTATAATATAAAAAAAATGAATAAAAATTTACATTTAAGCTGAAACACAATTTAATAATAATTCCACATTAACAACTAATTTGCTATCATCGAACGTTGAAAACGTAACATTCAACAACCAATCAACACCAGTTCAGGTGACTACTAATCAATTTGAAGATATCAGCGAAAGTATGATCCAAATAATTAATCAATACAATGCTAATTATTTATTTCTAGCAATGCTGACAACTAACGATTCTATTCTAAAATACATTAATAAACTCCACAATAACTCGGATAAGATCCATTCTAACATGCATAGTAAGAATTAATTAATAGATATATAATATTAAAAAAATATTCCTGACATATTTTAGCTTCATTCAGTCATATAATATCTCCTGAATCATTAAATCATACTAAATTAGATCCTCAGAAAAATCAATTTATTGGTTCATCTGATATCATCATGCCATTAGAAAATATCACTATTCCTACTAACAATAAAACAACCATGAACACTTCTGAACGACATGTTTCAACTACGACACTTCATAATTTTGATAATGTAACAAATATTCTAACCGGATTTCAAAATAATATATCGAATATCGCTTCGACAAGTATCGCTCGACCTTCTTTTGAAACTAACGGTAATTGACCTTCTTTGTGTCACATTCACTAAAACGTGAGAAACAACAGTTTCTTATTATTTAACAGAATCATATGAAGTTACATTTTCAAACATACTACTAAATGTGACATAAGGACTATTTCTTCTCAATACATGATTTCAATAATGAATATAACTTAATTTTCATTTATATTCTTAGATTCATCAATTTCTAATCCAGCATCATCAAATGCTGAACCATTAAGCAGTAATACCGCTCGTGCACAAAAATCTAAACGAAGAACGAAAACAATTGAAATTAAAAAGAAGAAAATAAAACGCAAATGATGATAAAAACTTTCAAATCAAAACTCGGACTATATGATTTTTTTTTCAACGAAATGTTTGAAACATTTTCAATCATCAAGATGCATACTTTCTTTTTTTTTTGTTATCTGCATATTTCTAACAATCTATCTGTATAATAGTGGAACAGTTCAATTAATAAACAATTGTACCAAAAAATTTGTTTTCAAACCATCAAATTAAAATGAAGTAATGAACGCTAAAATATAAACTGAATGATAACTATGATTTCATTCTTCATATATGAATCATATATGTCACCACTAGTAAATAAAAAGATCGCACATCTCCGCAAGATGACGCACATATCAAATGATTCAATTAGTGTACTGTTTCTTTCATCCTATAATCTGCACAGGCTCACACTAAAAACAATAATAAAAATAAATATTCATAACTTTTTTATACTTAATTCCACACCAATAAATTACTCGCGAGCAAAATTCATGAAACTGCCTATTTAAAAAGGGATAGTAAAAAATCACTGCATTTCCTGCTTGAACGAATACAACTGTTTTTTACGATCAAGCACGGCACAGATTACTCGCTACTCACAAAGACATAACATATTCATAAAATTTCCACATAAAAATGCGGTTTGATCTCCAGAATTAAGAGATCAAAACAATAAAAAAATTGATAAAACATTAGTGAATTTCTATTTCTATTTCTATTCACGATCTATTCCACAAGTTCATAACCTAATTTTGTTTTTCGAATAAAAAACTTGATCAATTTACAATCCTTAATAACCACAAAAAGTATTCTTTTAATTACTAGCTGCACTTTTTAATAATTCACAAGATGAAGACGCAATATTTTTCAAAGAAACAGGATCATATAGAACTTGCGAAAAACCATTTTTACGAAAATTCTAGAGTCAAACTTCATTGAAAAATCAATAGAAAGAAACTAAGAACCCCTACATGAATAATCTTATGAACTTTACTTTACACGATATCCTACATTGCGCTAAAAGGATAATTTCAATGATGCTTAAAGATATGTTTAAAATAAAAACAACTAATAACACTGATCCCTTATACTAGAAAATTTCACAAACATTTAATATATCCCTGATTTAAACTCTATACAAAAGACTCCTTCATACATTCAATTTTTATATGAAGTTACGATGGTTTTTGAAACTGTTCTGTTTTGAAGACACATTGACTTACTTTATTAAACTATTTTTTCAACATTCTATCAACGTCCCAAATAAACATTCCTGAATTCATGTTAAGAAAACTCCCGAAGAATTAATAATTCGACGTAAACTGTATTAATACAATAACAAACCAATATTCGTTTTTTAGAAAATTATCTAAATAACCATAAGGCTATCGACTAACAGATTTAAGGTACCACTGATCAATACATAAGTTAATTTCTCGAAATTCTATATTTAAAAAAAAAGAAAACAAAATCATTAAAAAAATAAGTTTTAGTTCATATGCAACAATTATTCAATGTCCCCATGTCCCTCAGTTTTAAAATAAATACAATACGAAAATCAGAAAAAAAATATTCTGAATTCATATACAACAATTATTCAATGTTTCTATTTGTACCACAATACTGCTCAAGAAAAAACCAATAAGAAATCGATTTTTATTATTTTGTACAAAAACATTTTTCTACCTACATCTGAATAAGAACTCATTTGGAGCAATATTTCAATGATTTGCAGAAATAAAAACTTTCATTTTTCAGTTTCATATCATTTATACCTATAATTAACACTATAAATTTCTTACAAACTATTATATTCCAAACTCAACTGAATTCTGAACTCAACTGCCACATATATATTCTTTTCAATCTTTATTTCTAAGCGTTCAAAGAGACTATCGATATCACGTTTCAAATGGTTTCTTTGATTCATTTAAAATGAAAAATCTGTTAATCGTTGATAAGGTGGTATGGGTGTGAGCAAGAAAAGGACACCACACCCACACGCACCCTTAGTCGTTCAAATGAAAACTGAAAGTATCGAGATTGGACTGCTCAAATATTTTCCAATCTTGCATCAGATATCCAGTTCGCTCAAAATATCCTTTCAAAAACATGGATTTGTAAGGAATTTCCGTTTTCAATCTTCGAGATAATTAAAATGACGTCATTAACAAATGTTAGCCACTAGGTTATTCGCTCGCATCTGATACTGGATAATGAATCATAAAGATAATTAGTTGTGCAATGAAAAATCTACTTTATGAATAAGAATCTACAGAGCCCTCTACAAGTATACATACAGTTCGATTTTAAAAACATGGGTTCTAAGCTTTTGTAGAGGTTATATAGTTATGAAGTTTCAAATGGGTATTACTATTAATTTGATAAAGAACTCATTTTATTTTTAATGCGGTGCGAAGCACAGCATTTATGTAGTCCGTCGCGAGTTTTTTTTTGTTTCTTTCTAACTTGAGTACGCATAAAAAGTTCTTATTAAGTGACGCGATGATCTAAAGAACCATAAATGCTAGAAAATCCATTCAAACTAGATATGAAAGTATGGAGATCGAACTTGTTACATCTTTTTTCCAATTTTCAATACTAGGCTTCGTTCGCCTAAAAATATCATTCGACAATGATGATTTTGAAACGTTTTATTGTTTTATAGTTTCGCGCTAATTAAAATGGCGTCATCAAGTAATAGTAGCCAATAGTCTATTTCTTCGCATTTGATCTAAGATAGTGAATCATTAAAATAATTAATCGTTCAATGAAAAAAATTGTTAGACAACTGGTTGTTACATTTTCAGAGAGATTTCCTAGTGATGAATTTCAAAATGGTCGATTTAAGAATAGTGAATGCGAAATTTTTATTCAAAATTCGTATACGGAAATTAAAAAAAAATAAACGTTTGTAATGGATCTTAAAGTGAATCATTTATTTTTAAATCTTATTCTCGCTACTTTCGAAAATTCGGCTCGTCTGCTTCGCACCGCATTTCGTAGTCGAGTGAAACTCGAATACCATCTAGTTTATTATTGAGACGCTTCGTCAACTACTGTTAACTTCGTCAGTCGTTTTATTATCTTATTGCTTCTCTTATTTTTCTCGCGTCCTAATAAACAATAGTACTCATAATTTGTATATAACATTTCTTTTTCATGTAACTTCATTTTATTTTGACTGACGACGTTATCAGTAGTTGACGAAATGTCTCAATAATAAAAAATGATATATTCGGTATTCTTTTCTTTATTATTTCTTGTTAAATGTATTTACCGAATTAAAAGAATCAACAAATTATCCATGGATTAGATATACATGACTCAGTGACGATTAATAAAAATATTATCCATATGATAATATAGATATACGATTTATATGAAGAGAAAATTAGAATTAAAAATAATATGATTTCAGTATTAGTCCCACAATTATTGTCCCATTTTCGAGCAAACAGAAATTGGTTTAATAAGAAATTTTCGTTTAGTTCATTGAATGGACCAAAAATATCGGCGACGATTATTGACTGAAAATAAGGATTCATTAGCGCTATATAGCTAACGTGAAAAACGACAAGAGACAGATGGTGAACTTGAAGTACAGCAGGTTATTTCGAGATAGCACGGACTGTGACCAATAAACTGAAATAAAAAAGTAAAGGGCAAGGTAGATCATTATCCCTTCGAAAGCCATGTTGAGATTGATTACCGATTAATGTTATGGTTATTTCGTTTTAAAGAAACGCCTGTATTTAAAAGAAAAAACACATTTTTTCGTAAGATCTCCGATAGTAGTTGTAACTATAATCGAGTTTAGGTACATCTAATTGATAGAAGCATTTCATTTTAAGTAATCGAATCCTTACTGGGGGGGGGGGGGGGGGGGGGGGGGGGGGGGGGGGGGGGGGGGGGGGGGGGGGGGGGGGGGNACTATAATCGATTTTATGGACATCTAATTTTTAGAACCATTTCATTTTAAGTAATCGAAACCTTAAAAACCCCCCCCCCCACAATAAAAAACCCCGGGTCTTCTATTATGTTCCAGCGTAAAAATTTTCCAGGGAGGCCTTCTATTAAGAACCGCATTTTTTCCTAATATTTAATTTAAAAGGTTTTACAGAAAACTAAGGCGACTTTCAGGATTTCCATCAGGATTTTCAGGGTTTTAAGGGTATCATTATAATTGTGAACACGTTCTCTTAATATTCCCACCTTAAAATGCTAAGAATCAGGCATACTTTGATGGAAAAACGCTAATTAAAGTTCGTAATTAGCAAAAAATTAATTAATTAAAGGGGATCTTCTATTACGTTCGACAAACTTTTTCTCCAGGGGGGTCTTCTTATATTAGGGGGGGGGGGGGTTGGGGGGTGGGGGGCCGTGGGGGGGTTTAGTCGATCATCTCCCTTGTCCTACGAACCTTAACTTACTGACAGTATTTCGAAACCTTTTTATAACTGTTTTGAACGTTTTATTTTCATAAGATTTTGGAATCAAGTAGAAAAACAAAATTTTGTTACTCGAATTCATGCAATTTTACATTTCTCATCATACTCGTGTCTCATATTAGCATCGATTTGCAAGCGTCAGCAAGTAAAACGGAAAAAAAATAAGCAATTATCAGTGTGAAAACCTAAAGAATAATTGAAAATACATTTCTCTATTATCGATTTATTTAAGAATGCAAGTTTACTAGCACTTACCAAAAATAATTACCTTCATGTATCAATTGAAAAGCAATTTATAACTATCGATAGATATATATACTAATAACGAAACTTTGTATTTCTGCTGTAAAAATATTGCTGGCCCAAGGCCAAAAATCAGAAATTGACTGTGCGCTTTAATGTGTATATTTTTCGATTTTTCCTACTATCATTGAATTTATTTAACGCTCATTATACGTTGTGTATATGACTGTAATGGAGCAGACATCATTTAAATGTCGATCAGCACGAATATTATAGTGAGAATAGCAAAAAAAAGTTGACTGAAAAATATCGCTGATCGATTATATAACTTGCTTTTGTCATTGTTTGTTGATTCGTAAAAAAGATTGAAAACTACATAAAAACTGTCGACATACGTAGCACAACTGTTCAAGATGTAAAATGTCGTCTACCGAATGAATTATCATTTATTACGTCTAAACACTGATTAGAGCCATAAAATATCGTTGTTGGGATTGCAATGAACTTCCAAAAGGTGATATAAAAAAACACATAGTTATCTAAGATGAATGATCAATAAAATAGCAAATCTGACCAGAACGAAGCAAACATCAATTAATATGTAACAAAATCATATCTTCTCGTGTACATATCTAATTGAACATACGGTAATATTATCCCGCAATTATTTGCACATGGAATTTTCAAAACGCTAGAGAATTCTCCATAGAAAAGAATCCTTTTCGTATTTCTGAAACAGTTTAATTACTTCCTCAATTTTTTACATGTTGTTATCTAAATGTCTAAAATAGTTCCGTTTTTTCATATGAGAAAATTAATTGAATTGATTTTGATACGCGATAATTGTTTTTCCTATTAATCTACATTTGAATCTTTCAGATATTGTCCAACTACCTAAAAATAATTAATTAATAGTCTGCCTAGTCGAACTTTTTTATTCATGCGCTTGCAAAACTTAAGCTCAAGGTGTGTCCATAGCGCATAACTTTCTGGCTCAAGACAAGTGCTTCAATGTTTGCATGGGTTACAAAAAAAATGCAACTGTAACTTTTTATTAAAATTTGAGTTATTGTGAATGTAAAATAGAAAAAAAAGTTCTTTAATAACAGAAACGCTTAGATAAAAATTCAAGCGCATGAACAAGAAGTTTAAGAACTGGAGCTCACCGAAAGAGTCCTTGACTTTCTTGATCAAGAAAGTCAAGAATTGCATGCGCTTGCAAAAAAAAGGTTCGACTAGGGCTACCATAAAAACTGAATACATCGGCAATTCATCTTATACCGATGGCCTTTATTCTCATGGAATATTTAAACAGCCGGAATTAGCGGACTAGCTGAAATCATGAGTAATGTAAATTTTGCTATAGACAATCTTGGAATAATTTTCTTTTGAACTTTTATGTTTTTGAAATTGAAACTGTTTTTAAAATCTTTCAAATATCTGTTTGTTCTATTGTTTTTTCAAAAATCTAATTACTACATTGAGAATGAAGCACAGATTTCATCTGTTACTAACATATGATTTAAAGGAGAAAAAAAAATAGCCAAAAAAAATAATATTCATATCTGACTGATGGGAAAAAAGTATCACAAAAAGAATCTAATTATCAAGAAATAAACTTTTCAAATGTAATCGCTCAAGATGTGTTAGCGATGAATTATTAAATAATTGCCGAACTAATTCAATGTAATCTTCATCAAATTGTAGATGACCATTTTCTTTAAATATATCAGCTGCTTTTTGTAAACGTTCCCCTATTGTTCTATGAGAAATGGTTTGTTTTTTCGGTGAAATTTGTTCATCCAGCTCTTGACTATCGAGATTTTCTTCTTCGTCTTTATTTGCTATTGATAAACGACGTTTTTGTGGAGATATTTCTTCATCACGATTTACTAAAGCTATGTGTCGTCTTCTTTGAATGAAATCAGGTCGGCTGGTTGACGGAGGTGGGGGTGGCACCGCCGGCGGTTCTATTTCATCATCGATATCATTATTGTTATTAGTGAGATAAAGTCGTTCATAATCAAGACTATCGATTAATGTATCAACGTCATACAATGAATTATGTGGATCTTCAATAAGTGTTGGTACTACAGTTGGCAATGATGAAGCTTCTTTGGTAAATGTACCATCACTAATCGCTAAACAAAAAAACAGAATTAATTTTATCCCAATATAAAATCAGTTTGGCATACCGATTGGTTCTTCAGATGTACTTGCTATAGGTGTTAAAGATTCACCATTTGTACCAACAATTGGTGATAATGATGGAGAATTGATTAGACGCTCTTGATATAATGAAAGAGCTTTTAGAATATTAGCTAATTTAGGTGGTGGAAGTGGATAAACTTCAATCTGTGCAGCTGTTGATCGTGCGATATCACCAACAGTATTTAGTTTTATTGAACGAAAATAATTTATTGCATTTGTAGGGCTGCAACAAAAAAAGAGAATAGTTTTATCGATACAAAAAAAAAATGATAAGAAAGATACGTACCATACGCCACCATATACTACATGAATCAGAGAGTCTAACGGTTTATCGCAGTCCAGTAATGTTGGATAGATTGGCTCAGTCGGTTTTAGCCGAGGTAATTCTTCAATTTTATTGATTTTTACAGAGGCCTAAGCAGAGAAAAATATGAAACTTTCGTTTACCTAATTAGTGGACAGGTGACTCTCTACTAGGATGATTGTCTATAGTTGTGCTGTAAAATCTATAAAACAATCCTTTCAAATATTCTTTTTCATCAGAAAACATTGATATTGAATTGTTCTCTCTACGACATAAAATTTTCCTATCGAGAAAAATGATATTGGTACTAACAGTCTTCTATATTCCTTAGCACTTTTAGAACAATTTCGTCAGCTTAATTTGATAGCTTACTGAATCTTTTGTAGAAACCTAAATCCAATCAGTATCTTCATTCGAATACTATTTTAACACCTCTAGAGAAGAAAATTGTAAGAGATTTTCAAGCGTTTTCTCGTCAATCTTTTATGAAAAACAAATTCAAACAACGATGAACAACAAACAAATTACACCAGTGCAAAATCTCTAGTCACTAATTTACAAAATCAAAGTGACTGAAAGATATTGGACTGATGTAAAAAGCTAATACCAGACAACATCTATATCAACAAAGGAGTGCAGATCATCTAGTCCGGAATTAAATATATCAACCTGACTCGATAAACTCCACTCCATAATCGAATAGTATTTACAACAGATATTTTCTGCACCGAACAAGAAGAAGTTACCTCAGGTTTTGGATCATCGGCAAAATTAAATAATTTTGATGAACGTGTTTTATTATTATTTTGAAATACTTGTTCATTGTTATTCATTAAACTTGAACTTCGTGTTGCTATGGTTGATAAATTTTTCAGTTCATCTTTATTAGGACTTTTCTTTTTCTGTTGTTGACCATTTACATTACGGCGGACTGGTGAGGCAAATAATAAAACTCGAACTTGATCATGAAAAGCAACATGACGTATATGATCTTGTCGAGGTTTGGTTGGTGATAAACGTTTTAGGATGCTTTTTATTGGACGTGCTTTAATTATTTCAATATCCGATGATACTGTCGGACTATCAGCAACCGACGGAATAGTTGTCAATAGTTCATTCGACATTGAATTCATCGCTTTCAATTTTGTTCTATTTGTTAAACTTTTACGTGCAGATGTGGACTGCCGCCGTGAACGACGGAGTTTTTTTACAATCAATGATTCTTCAGGTATATCGTCATCGTTGTTATCAGTTGATAGTTGTGCAGATGAATTTGCACTTTCCATAATTGTTGGAGATGAAGCGGATTCAACTGTTGTATTATTGTCTTGTGATGGTGATTCGACGGAAGGCGAAGAATTAGAACTCGACTGATTAAATAGAGACGTACTATGCGTATTTGTTGTTTGCTTATTTCCATTGGTTGAATTACGAAGTTGATAAGTTGCCATCATACTTTCAATTGTTGGCGTATCAAACGTACATGACAATGATTGTGCATTACTAGTGTCATCGCAAAGTATCGGTATTGCCTGGCGTGTACGTAATTTTTCTTTTTGTTTTTCAGTTAAACAAGAACTGGTGGATGCCATACGTTTACTAATAACAACATGAGATTGAGATTGGCTATCATGATTGGTATTATTTGTTATCGAAACAAATATTGGTTCAGTTTGATCGGTATTTGTAGAGTGAATTGGTTGTAAGCAAGGCGAGTGAATGCGTTCTGAAGATGATGGACGAGGAAGATTTATTAATGGAATTACTATATCAACTTGTTGAGAAAATTGACTTTCATCAGTACTATTGGGTAATATTCCACTACTAGCTGTGTGACTATTATCATGATCGGCAAGAAAACATGGTAATAATAAGTGTTCCTTATCTTTGAGATCACGAAGACAGGCTCTAAATAAAATAAATGAAGACACATGATTATTATAAACTTTTTTCAAATTTCTAAACCGATAGCAGTCTAATATTTTTTATACCTATGAATAATCTGACTGAGAGTTCATTCAAAGTAGAAATTTAAAAAAAAGCAACTACTAATGAGAAAAATTTAGCCATTCAAATGAAATCTTAATTCGTACTAATATAGTTACCTAAGCTCATTCGGATAAACAATAAATGTTAAACGTCCGAATGTTTCATTCCAACATTTTCTAGTTTTATTTCTAATGATTGCTTTGCTATGTTGAAAAGCGATAATCAATATTGGATAGACAAGTTGTAAAAGAGTTGAACTATTTGTTGATTCAAATACTGTATTTAATGTTGATATAATTCTATTTAATAGAACATTATCTGATTGGTGTTGCTTATTTATTGATAATGGTGATGAACCTAAAGTTGTTGCTGTTGTTGTTGATGATATTTGCTCATAGACTGTAAGAAATGATTGGAGTTCTGTTAGATTGGTTAGAATTGTTTCGAATTGTGAACATGTTTTACATAAACTAAATAAATCTACAACAACATCACGTGCATACGTAAGTACAATTGATTTTAATTGCTCATTCGATGAGATTCGAGTTGATTTTAATAAACAATAACAAACCGATAACCATGAACTAGAATTTTCATCATGCGATAATAAACGTTGCAAGATAGAATTGATGATTATTGACATTTGTGTATAACACTGCATTATAGATGATAATGAACGTTTTGGTATTGTTGATAAATCAATATCATTAAAAATTTTCAATAACGATTTCATTATTGTTAATAGAAAGCCGAACAATCGTTGACACCGTTGATCATTTATTGATTGTTGAAAAACGGATGTATGCCGAAATAATTCCATATATATTTGTATTAATTGCTTGCCATCAAGTAGTGCTAAGCGGCAAAGTGCTTTAAATAATTGCGTCCATAATAATGTATAGGAATAGTCAAGACGGTGACTATCACCAAATTCAAACGGACGAATTAATAATTCAATTGTTGTTTCTTGTCGTTGAGTATCTAATTCCATTGAACGTGTACGATTGAGAATACTAATTAAATGTGTTGAACAACGTAACCATATGTACCAAAATAAGGATGGAATGTTTAATGGTTGTAGAGGTAATTCAATGGAACATTTCTGTAATAATGAACATGTTTGATGACAAAAATTATCATCAGAAGTTTTAGATAATGTATCGATCAAATATGATAAAACATGAAGGTAAGTTTCTTCGATTTTTTGATCATCGTCAACATTAGTAAAACGAACGGTATGCTCTAACATCATTTGAAGATATCGATCTGATAGATTTGTACGATTTGAAGACTTGTTTTCTAATGAGAAAAATTAATTAGTTTAGAGACGTTCAATGGAATGCGTTGAATTGCGATTAATAGAAATTCGCTCGCGAAAAACTCATCAAAGTATCATCTATTAGTAGTCAACGAATAGAAAAAATACCATTTAGAACAACAGCTGCACAACTATGTCGTTTATCTAGGTCTATCACTTTGTCAGTACTATTTTGTGCTCTATCTGACTCTCGAGTTCCATTGATAAAAAGATGTATTTTTTTCCGTTAGTAGAAAATTTATACTTAAGCAATGCTTCTAGCTATTTTAAGAATGGTTTGAAGTTTTCCAGGGTAAAAACACAGTTTGATAGTGTTTTTCATAATAATCATGGTGCGATGAATCTAAAAGGATATCTTTAAGGACATACCCAATGGATAAACTTGTGTAGCTGACAATGTTTTTGTTCGTATACTTGACTCACGTAATACTGTTTCCATGGCCAAAGGAAAACCTGTTTGTTCGAATGTATCAAATAATTTTAATAGAAATCTCGTTGAAATACGTGAATCAATCCATAATTGTTCAATACGTGTTAATAGGCCAGTATTTATCTTTTCACGTCGATTATCACCCATAGAATTATTCGCTGTGAATATACGTGTTAAAATACAAGTATCGATTTGTTCGCGTTGATTATTATCAGTAGAATTATTATTAGTTGTAAATATACGTGTTAAGTGATTTAAATAAGCATTCCAACAGAGTAATCCCAACGATTTTTCTTCAGTTGTTGTGTATTCTAACAATTCATCTTCGATTATATCAAACAAATAATGAAGTATTTGATCGCCGGCTGTTTTAATAACAGTTTCGCCAGTTGTATTATCAGTTAATACATCGTGAAGACATTGGCCACCCATTTTACGACATTCTGGCCACCATGTTGTGGACATTGACGCTACTTTCGATGATATATGATAACCAAATGCAAATGAAAGAAATGGTAAAAGCACATCGTCAATATGTTTTGGATAAGTGGATACTAATATTAGCCATGCATGGCATTTAGCTATTGATGCTGATTTACTTTTCGATGTATAATCAGGTAGAAAAGGTGTTAGAAATAATTTCAATAAACGATTGTATAATTGTTGTTGATGTACATCATCATGATGTAAATTTAAATCTGATCGATAAATATGAGACATAAATGATGACCATGATGAAAATGCAGCGCCACGTATTGAATAATTGGCAACAACAAATGCTAGGAAAAAATAAATAACATGTTTTTAGATAAATTTCCAACATATCCAATGAATATTTCTAAGCAGTATACGCTTTTATACTCAAGATGTCAAAAATGATATATCGGTGTGTCATCTCCTCCGTTATATGATTAATATAACAAACGTGAACTTGCCAAGTTAATGTGTTTAGATCTACTGTGGGTACAAAAAGAGAACCGAGAGATAATAGGACAGTCATGTTCGAAATATGCAGAATATTTTTCTCATGCTCGATTAGTCTTGTAAAAACAACAGTAAACTTTTCACTTGACATATTTTGAATCAATATAATGAGGCACAAGAAAACATGGATACTGCATTTTTTCTCGCAAATATGTCACATTGACATGCAATGTCTCTATCTTGAAGTTATTTCGTAACGATAGAATCTGCAACGATACACAATAAGACTGTTTCAAAAACAAAACAAAAAACAATTTCCTTTTCTATGACAGAATGTTTTTTTCTGTACTCAAAAAGTGACTACACTCTAGATTCGGTCAGTGTCCGTCCATTAACACGATAACTCTTGAAAGCCTCATCCAATTGTCATGAAATTTTGTACACAGAATGATTTCATCAATATTTCAGTCGGGTTCGAAGATGAGAAGGATCCGTGAAGAAATGGCTGAGCCATCGAAAAAATTGTCATTATTGACCAGACCATTCCGGAGGGAGGGGAGGGCTACAGGGATTTTTTCTCAGAATTATTCACAACATATATAAATCGAATCATTTTTTGCAGTACACATAACAATCGGATGCGAATCCGAATGTTTCCACATACTTTTAAAGACAAGAATCGATTTTGCTGTAAATACTACAGATCAAAATCTTCTTCGGAATAGAAAAATCAATCCTACCATCTTGCATAACAGCTAACATTTCATTTCCTTTGGTATGTCCACGTGTTAATAATCGACTGAGAAGAGCAGCTAATGGTTCCCATAGATGAATAGCAAATAAAGCTAATCTTATATCATCAACATGTTTAACCCATGATTTTAATTCGCTAAGAAACTGTGTCGAAATAATTGATGATGGCGAGCGACCTAATACGTCAACAATTTCTTTTGGTAATGGTGTGAAATTTTTCACTATTTTCGTAAGTAAATCAATTATTAAATCACCGAAAATTACATACGATGATGATGTTATACGTGTAACAACAAAATGTAATATACTCGCTAACCATTCAGCTAATGTTGAACTTAGTAAAGTTGAATAATTATCAATAAGTTTAATAAGAAATTTTAAAGACAACAATAATACATCATTATCGTCTTCTTCTGTTGCTGATAGTGTACGTTTAATAAATGGCAATATATCTTGTTTAAATTGTAGACCAGTTAATTCTACGAGTAAACTATCATGATTTGTTAATAAAGACTCAAGAATATGTTTTAGAATTTTAGCATCAACATCAACTGAATTAGATAATATATTACAAAGAATTTCAAACAATGACGATCGAAAACTTGTTATTTGATAACATTGATTATAGATATGTATGAATTCTACTGGACAATGAAGATTTGAACGAAGACTATGAAGAATATTTGATTCATCAGTGATTTCATTTACTAAAGGTGGTGTTGTAGTTGTGGTTGTCGAACGTGTTTGGCGTAATTCTATCATTGATGATGTTGACATTTACACGTACACAATCACAATATTCAACTAGGAATAGAAAAATAAATAGACTGACCAATTCCAAAGCCATCATATGAGAAAAATTTTAATAAACAATGGCAGCCATTTAAATGGATATTTTAAAACAATGAAAGACCTCCTTTTTGATTCAAAATATGCAAATAAATTATCTTTAATTTAGTATGAGAACGAACCACCTAGATAATGTATCACTAAATTATGAGTACAGATGTTTTTACTCATATTTCTGTTTGTCTAGAAATGGATTCGTCATTTTCCCAAAAGAAAATTATTATCAGTATCCATTCTGAGAGAAAGAAAATTTCAGACTACAAAGCCATGTTGACTCTAATGACATCTACGTGTAATGATGTCCCTAGTTGTTGATACTGTATCTCAATTATGAATCAAAATAAAATAGTCATCGATAATTTATCATTGATGACAAATGCTCACATCATTATATTCCTAAGAAAACGTATATTTTATTTAAATATTATATAACAGCACCATTTGAAAGTCTCTCGAGTGTTTTTTTTCTTTTCTTTTAATAACATCGCAAAATAATTCTTTAATATATTCAGATTGAGAATATCTATTCTAATTCGTTCTTTCTAGAATGAAGAATAATAGATCAATTTTCTGATTTATTCCATTGTTTATAGATTTTCTAACAATGAAAAAATTACAAAAAAATATTTTTTTATGTAGATGATATGATGAAATTTAGTTGATTTTTGTTAATTTTAATTCTTGAATTAATGGTGGATTTTCTGGGGATAAACTAAATACAATTTGAATTGTACCTTGCTCACATTCAACACGAAATTGACCACGTAATGAATTTTTTGAAATGAATTTTCCAATCGTTAGAATTTTTCCTGTTTGACTAAGTAATTCATGTAAAGCTTCTTTTCTTAATTCTAATGATTTGTCGAGGAAGAAATTCTCTGCGAATGCTGTTGATATTTGCTGATCACTTATATCCCAATTATGCAGTAAAACTGTTATTATTTGTTGTTTACTCTCAGCAAGAATTTTTGAAGTAGGTAATTGTCGTGATTGTAAATTGGTCAGCGTAACTATTTTGTCCATGATAATTGTGTTAATACGACCAAGATCTGCATACGTACGATTTGCAAACGAAATAAGTCCAATACCATGTTCCGGTAACATCATCCAATTACTACCGAACCCTGGTAAACCTCCCGAATGATCCACAGATATGATTCCATCGGCATTTTTACACCAAATAAGTCCATAACAATAGGAATAAGTTACCGAACATGAACGATGTGAATATGTATTTATTTCAATGAAATTCCAGGGATGATGCATTTCACGTAACGAACTTCGTCGTATTGGTCCATATTCAGGATCATTACGGGGCGGCCAAGCTTGTAAATGATATGCTACGTATTTACTAAAATCTTCAACTGAACTAATTAATCCTCCCATAGCACCAAACGTACCATCGTGAAGTGGAATTTCTTCGGAAAAGCGTTCACATTCCCAACGATAACCACGAGCTAATAATTCCGATGGAGCTTCACTATATTCCCAAAAAGTATTTTTCATACCTAAGGGTTCAAGAATTTCCTTTTTAATATATTCTTGATAAGGAACTTGTGATACAACTGTAATAATTCGACCCAAGATCGTAAAACAAACATTGGTATATTCCCAAATAGTACCAGGTGGATTCGACATGCTAATTCCTTTTTTCAAAATTGCTAGAAATTCATTTGTAGGCATGGCTAGCTGTCGATCTGCCCATGGATCATCTTCTGGCATGCCAACATCTTGCGTTAACAGATGACGAATAGTAATGATTGGTGCATCAGTCGTTAATAAATCAGTGGCTTTTAATTCTGGAACGTATTGATAAACAGAATCATCAAGACGAAGTTTACCATCGTCGCGAAGTTTCACTATAGCCATAGCCGTAAAGCTCTTTGTCATCGACGCAATACGATAGAGTGATTTTGTAGTAGCTGGTATTTTGCGTGCGAGATCGATATAACCAAAACCATGACTATGTACTAAATTTCCATCAACTACGATTCCATACATAAGACCAGGAAAATTGTTTCTTTCAAATTCTTTTTCGAATAACAAGTTGATAGCTGGTAATGCAGCTTTTATTTTGTCTAAACGTTGTGGATTAGTAAATAGAGCTGGTTCATACGAATAAGTTGTGTTACAAATCTCGATGTTTTCTGAACTTTTCTCTGCAATTGAATGTTTCTGATCAAAACTCATGTATGCCATATCTTCACTTAAACGATTATCAACATTAGGATCCAGCATAATTCTTTTCTAAATCACAGAAGAATGAATTATTTTAACCGACTCTTCTCAATAAGAACACATCAAATGAAATACACTGATCAGTTCTATTAAAATATCTATGCGATAGAGAATACGTACTTCTTCGAGCAAATATTGTTTTTAAAATAATTTTTGATTTGATTAAAATAGCCGACGACCAAATAATATAGATATAATACGATGACCGTTCATTCACAAAAGTATCGTTGTGTGTGGTGATTGTGCTTTTTCTTCCGTCCGCTATACTCCTATTCTTTTATGGCAATACAAGAAAAGCAAAACGTGCTGTAGAAATTACAGAATACTATGATGGTTCTGTTTCTTTCTCTTTTTTTTGTAATTGAGATGTGATGCTTGCCGGTCGTGTAAAAGTAACCAGCTACTCAAACAATTAAGGCGTATTGGTAGTAACCTACTCGAATAGGATCGATTCATTTACATATGTATGCAAGTGATATTAACAGTGCATGACAAAAATCTGTAATTTTTATCAAAACTTCTATACGTGATTAATAAAATGTAGACCCTTTTTCTTTGCATCCTATGTACCCCTGAAATATGATTTGTACATGGATTTAGAGCGATATTTGAATTCAACTGTATGCGATCTTTCTTGTAATTTAGTCAACAAGATTATCGTTTATCCTTTCCGTTACTTTATTTCAAGAGTTTAACAAAATTATAGACGAAAGAAGAAAATATGAAAAAAAGTCGTAATAGGCATTGTTTTCATTAAGATATTCCTCTGTATGATAAAATTATTGCGAGTTCGATTGACGAATTTCTCTTGTTAACATGATGTTTAATCTGTTTTCATAAATTGTTTTATGGATTGTGTGCCTGTAGGCGAACACACATGAATAGTGCTTTGCTTATGTATAAATCTTGAAGATATATGCAAATGTCATCAACGAACTTTAAACCGAATATCATAGTTAAGTTCCACAAACTCTTCCACTGATGTCAATCGAACCCAAGCATATGGCAAAGACGTTTTTTTCTTAAATTTTTATCCTGTTATAAAAATCAACTCAATACTCAACTTGAAATCATAATAACAAACAAGAAATCGAAGTTCTCACGCCAATGTATGACTTGCGTTAGACTACAGATAATAATATTTTTAACAGTAAAAATACTATTTTATTTATAGGATGCTTAAAAAAAAAATTGTTGAGTACTAGCGCCGACAACTTATCGAACAGGCAAGTGCCAAAAGATGACAGAATGCGTTAAAATGTCAGAAAAACTTTGCAAGAAAGATAATCTTGTAAGTCGAGGCAAATAAAAACATGAAATGCAATTGCGTGTGTAGATAAGATGGAATATTACTCAAAGTATCTTACGCGAGATGAATTGCATATGTTGGGCTTGAATCGACGATTTGAGTTTTTAAATGCAGGAATAATGGAGTCACACATGCCTGTTCTTGAATCGAGTCAAATTTGCTTTGGATATTATTTACAATAGCCAAGTTCAAGTTCTTGGTATGAAAACCTATATACAACTGCACATGAATCAGAAGAGTAATAGAAAACAAAATCAAGGGGGGAAAAGCTGATTTTGGGGATTTTCAAAATCCCATAAATCCCATAAATTGAAAAGCATTTTCCCCTCTCTGAATGACGTAGTTTCGACCTGAAACTCTTCCCATATATAGGTTTCATGATCCATAAAAGATCCTAAACGTTTCAACTCGAATAAATGTTTCCTTCTTAAATTATTGAATTTTCAAAAAAGAACTGGATTTTCTGACCGTGCCGTGAAATGAGTATTTCTTTCGCATTCATTATCTTGAGAAAGAAACGTCTGTTTGCGCTGAAAATTTTAGAACATTCTAAGAATCATGAGACTTACATATGGGAAAAAGTTCAGATGGAAATTCCATCATTCACGTTTTGGATTTTTGGATTTTGAAAATCCCAAATTTGCCTTTTCCCCCTTGAACAAAATGCCTCTGTGGAAAATTTATTTTACGTTTAACTTAAAAGTTAAAGTACCACCTGTAACGCCTGTATCGTCATTTTGACCGATGAGCACCTCAATTAGCAAGAAAACTGCTTTTAAACGAGGATCTAATTTGACCTATTGCAAGTTTTCAAGTGAGTCAACTAAAACTTTTCACCTGTTGACTCGAAATGGCTCAGACTCGTCCAGCGCTGTTTAAATAAACGAATAAAATCATGGTACTTCAGTGCTTCTTCTTCTTTCTTTTCTTTTTGAAAGTATATTTTAATATCTCTCATATTAATGTTCTCTTGTTTTTTAATTTCATTTTGATGCTTGATTACTATCTTTGTCGAGACCAGTTTTTCCTCTTAGAAGTGGGAGACTATGCATGTGAAAACTTTTAGGACAGTTCGATTGATACAATTTTTTGTCTCCAACTTTACATAGAAATATGAAAATGAATCCTCAAGTTCGAATTAAGATAACTACCGGGTTCGTAGATGATGAATTCAAATAGTTTTTTCTTATCTTTTGTACTTGTATGAATGTTTTGAAAGTTTCAACGTTAGAACCCGGCAGTTTGTCGCATAATCGGGCTATGAAAATTGCTAAATTGATATTCACATTGTGTACTCTTATTTTACCGACGTGATTCTTTTTTCTTTTGCAGAGACATAGATGATGCTATCACTAGGGGTGGGCCATTAACATTAATTTTATATTAATGTTAATGTTTCTCATTAACCATTAATATTAATGCTTAATGTTTTCTAAGAAAAACTTAATTCATTAATATTAATGATTAATGAAAAACATTAACATTAATTTTAAAATTAATGTTTTCATTAACCATTAATATTAATGTCAATGTTCTTAAATGATATTAACGGTTAACGGAAACATTCATCATTAGTATGAATAGTAATGTTTTCGTTAATATTAGGGATTATACTTTCATTAATCATTAATATTAATGTTAATGTTTTCATTAAAATCAATGACTTAATATTAATGGTTAATGTTTTCATGAAAACATTAACATTAATATTAATGATTAATGAAAAACATTAACATTAATTTTAAAATTAATGTTAATGTTTTTCATTAATCATTAATATTAATGAATTAAGTTTTTCTTAGAAAACATTAACCATTAATATTAATGGCTAATGGAAGTCATTAATTAATGTCATTAATTAAGTTCCGTTAAAAAAAATGGTCCACCCCTAGCTATCACTGTTGATTTAAAACGCTCATTTTTTGCCAAATATTTTGATGATTCGTATCATCGTTATTTGTTTGTTCTACCCGTTTCCATCGTACATCAACGAGCTGCACTCGAAGATTTCATGATAAATGATTGCATTTCTTTTTCGTTGACGCAGCATGTTAAGATTCTCGACATAATGAACATTTTTTTTTCAATCAGTTTATACTTTCATCCATCTTATCTTCTTTCAAAGACGGAAATAGAAATTGCATTTTTATAACTAGAATGAGAGTTAATAAAGAATTTTCAATTTTCACATAAGCTACTTTTTAAACGAATATCTCTCTCCATAGGCATACTACACAACTGAGAATGTCGCCATACTTCTTTCACTACTGCTACGAGATGTCCTAATAGTTTCAGCCAATATAAATGTATCATCCGAGAATTCGCGCTTTGTGAGTGAAGTCTGGGCGGTTTTTCAGTGATGATATCTTTTTCCTAACACATATATATAACACGTTGAGTTATAGTATTTTTCAGTGACACTAGATTGCAATTGAGTTCATAACAAGAATCATACATGACTTCTTTAGTGATCATTAATCAACTAGTTACATCCTACGCTGGTCTCTTCTATTTGACTTTTGGACTTGCCGGAAGTGCCATGCAGGTGTTCATTTTTTATGATGGCATCCCACTACATAAAGAATCCGTGTACATTCCAATTTATTATTGTCATGATACATGAATGCATCCTATTCATTGCTGCTATGGGTTCACTTGTCGTCACTGCGTTTCTGGCCATTAATTTGACGCGCACCTCTATCATTTGGTGCAAGCTTCATCACGTTTTCAGTATTAGTTGTGGCTGTATTTCTTAGACTTGCGCCTGTTTGGCTACTATTGACCAGTTTCTAATCGCATCGCGACATCTTCGCTTTCGCCGATTGAGTAATATTAAAATTGCACACCGAGTTACTTTATCAATCATAATCATATGGTGGCTTCATGGTATTCTTTGGCTAAACTATCAGAACGTGTCATTAAATTCAGGCGCTTGTGTATATCCCAATAATGGATTTTCTGTTTATGCTACCTTACTCATCTGCATCATTCTTTGCGCTATGGCATTTTCAATTATGATGACATTTGGAATTTTAACTTATCGAAACATACAGAAAACCACTGTTCTCTCGCGTCTACGTATGGATTGGTCATTAACTATGATCGTTTTTATTCAGGCCTTATTTACTTTCATAGGTCTAAGTCCTTTTTGTCATTGATACAACTTATAAGATTATTACGAGAAGTATTGAAAAGAGGACTGATCGAAAAATCATCGAGTTCTTTGTTGACAGGATTACTTATATGTTTTGTTCAATCGCTTATGGGGTAAGTCATTTTTGAACTATAATATTCAGGGTATTTTCTTCCGAACCTTTAGGGACGATTCTATATCTTTATGCTTTCGTCACCTCGTTTTCGTCGTCTTGTGAAAAATCGAATCTTATGGTGGCGAAGGCGCACACGCATTGGTCCAATGACTACTGGATGTTAGTTGCATCCCTTGTCTTGGTCATCTTTAGTTATATGTATTCTATCAATTATGCTTTTTGCCTGTAAAAAAAAATATTGCTTTCGATATCAAGACCATCACAAGTCATTACTTTGCACACTAGCTGAGATTTGGCATCTACCTACCAACTGTTTCAGTTGTAATACTAGACTAATATTTGGGATATACAGATTACAGATAATGTGTTCATTATCTGTATGAATTACATCTGATTCGATCTCGTTCAGAATCGTATATAGTTTCATAAAGGTTGATTGATTATATGCATATTTAATAGAAAATATGTACTTATGAAATTGAAGCACTTTTAGCCGCGATGAAACATCCTCGATCATTCGATCATATATATATGTATTGTTTATTTCTATGCATTTCATCATCTTTACTTACAATACACCAATCAGAGGATTGAGCAACCGCAAAAAAAACTAGTATTAGCTAATTCCTGTGACCCCAATATTTGCCAATGTAGACGTATAGAAACCAATGAGAATTTGCTATTTCATCAGCGTAATTACACAATTTCTAATGCTTACTCATGGACTCCTATAAAAAGGTATGTTGTTTTTTCACATTCTTCTAAACATGTGCAGCTTACACGATATAAACTGTCAAATGATCAAAATGGCATCGAATCAACAAGATTATTTTAAGCAATTAGAATTGCTACAAGAACATCCTCACGATGTTGACAAGGTATGATCGATGAGATATTTACATTTGTCCTTAGCCTGTAAAATGCCTTCAATGTGGATGAATGGCAGTTGTCATGGCATACCGGCATAGAAGGAATTTATTTTTGCTTGTTTCAAGTTAAAAAGATTTCTAACTAGCTCTACTTTAATCAGGTTTTCGATTGTGTTGAATTGTCTATGGAAAAGTCCGATCCACTCGAAGTCCGCTATGGCACTCTATTAACAACATTACAACAAGAATATCCAACAATTCAATCAGCAAAACGTTCGCGTCTACTTAGAATGATGCATCGTTTTGGTGGCGATGTTGAGCGCATTCGAAAGAATTTACAAGAACATCAGGAAAAGCAAAATGCTGGTAAACTTGATTTGAATGCGGTTCGACATCCGCATCAAGAAGAAATCAAAGCAAAATATGCTAGTCAATTAGTAGAATTAAAAGCAGCTGGCATCAATACTAATAATCCATGTGTTCTGCAACAACTAGAAAAATATCACGGTGATACTAATAAAGTGAGTATGAAGGGATGAGCCAATTCCAGCCGATTTTCTTATACGGCGAATTACATTCTTTAGAAAGATATCTCATGTAATGAACAACGATGATTCACGATAATTTGTGCTGTATATAATTCAACAGTGTACAGTATCTTTCAAAGTTGTGTGAGTCCCTTCAAAATCTTCATATTATCGTTAAATAGATCGTGTCATTCGTTGTTGTCCTTTAATTGCTGAAGTCAATTCGTAATAAATTAACAGTTTTATTGCATGAAAATACAGCCAACTAAAAACCCCTTTACACTCAACTGAGTCGAATCTTAACAAATATGTCAGAAAGTTTTGTTGAGTTAAGTTTGGCATATTGCATAATAATAGAGCTTCCTACTCAAAAATGATTTAGGCCCACTTTTGATTTTTCTTGTCGCTCTAATCACACCTAATAGTTGTAATTTTCCTCATATATTGACTCGAACCAGTAAACATAGATATCCGTACTAGATATTGGAAAAAATAAAGCATCGTGCAGAAAAAAAAGATCATATTACTCAACTTGATACAAGATATTCGAGTCAATTAGCTCAATTGGAAAGTGATGGCGTTAAAACCAAGAACAAACGCCTTTTGATAGAATTACTAGAAAAAGCGAATGGGCAAATCGATGTAGTCAAACAGATGTTAACCGAAAGAAAGGAACAAAAGGATCAGATTATATCACCAACTACGAGTACAGCTGAAGAGTATGATGAAAAATTATCATCGTCAAAAAAACACCTTGAAATCGATATCGATGATATTGATCATCTTCGACAGCTTCGTAATGCAGGTGTACACGGTAATCCAATGAAAATCTTAGCATTATTTCATGAATGCAATCAATCTATTGAGAGAACTGTAGTTCGTTATAAACAAGTTAAAGAACAGCGTGAAAAAGAATCTGAAAAACGAACACAAGTAACGAGAAAAACTTCTATTCAAATACAGGCTAATGTACCTATAAAAGCGTCTCTCTATTTTAGCAACGTATTTCACTAGCTGAAATTCATAATGCTTATTTAACATTAGATAATCAAAATGATTGGCCGAATAATATTCAAAAAGTTTATCTAGATGGAAACAATATGATGTTTGTTATTGATTCGCTTCGTCGACTGTGTTTAAATCAATCTAGTAAAGAAGCTGAGCGAGCTATTGCAGAAATAGCTGCTGCATGGAATAAACAAATGCTCATACCGCATGTGGAACTTATTTTTGATTTCACCCAACAATTAGAACCGATCGATAGTATTAAAGTTAGCAGCGCACGTCCGACTTATAAAACAACCGATGAAATGCTTATTGATATTGCTCAACGATCACAAAACTATCATACTATTGTTGTTACATCCGATCGAAATGTATCTATTCATGTAAGCAGTCTTTTATTTCTTATTTAATTAGACAATATATATTGATTTGTATGAAATTTAGTTAAAACGTCAAGGATGTCAACTCGTAAAACCATATCAATGGTTTGCTCATTGCGCAATGTTATTAACGTCTGACTTAATTATGCATGAAGATAAAGTAGATATGACTTCAACAACAACAATAACAAAAAATAAAATTCGATATGATCTCAATGGACTCGCTCGTCGTATTGCAAAGATAGATTTGTAAAGTTGCTTTCATAATCAAATATATATATGTTATCTTTTCATTTTTTTCCCTTCTTTTTTAAATGAAATAAAATAATCATCTTGATATATGAAGATATCCTATGTATATATATATATATATATATATATATATAATACATAGTCATCTATATCGAAAAAAGTGATCTATCATATTTGTTTTATGAAAAGGATGAAAGAAAGTCTATTCTTCATTACCTATCATCGAATGCATTCGAGTGTAACGCCTGACCGTCTTAAGAGTAGGATGAAATATATGTGTATATATATATACATACATACAAAACTGATTGCATTTGTTGTTTGATTAAATCAGACAACTCACTTCTCTTTACCATTCGGTTATATGAACGTGTCACATTAATAACTATACGTTTGTTCTCATCTTGATTGCGCTCTTTCGGTTTCGTTTTCTTTTTTTTTGTTCAGTTCAATCAAAGCGTAACGAAAGCTGTAATCGAACGAAGAAAGACATTCCAACTTGACTGTAGATGATCAGTACATGTGTAATTATTGAACGATCATATTGCTAACAGTGAGTTATAATCAGTACATTCATTTAGTAGGAAATTTCACTAGTACTAATTACTGATAACTGAATCTTTTGTTTTTGAGTTGTTGTTGTGAATAGAATTTCGTTATTCAGATAAATCATTTATTTGAAAAATATGCCTGCTGCAAATTTTACTAAAGTTACTGCACCTCTCAGTGCATTATCATCGATGACGCCAAACAATGGTTCTACAACAGCTGTTCAAAGTGGTCCCTATACAAAAGCGCAATGTAGAGTATCTGATTTCTGATATTGTTTTGTTTTTCTAAATAATTTGTTTTTATTAGTTCAAAGTACAATGGAAGGTTCTCGAACGATAAAAAATTCGAAAGAAGTAGAACACATTCTTCGTGATTATCCAGCTGCATTGGAACTTTATCGAACAGGAAAATACAAAGTTAAAGTTAAATATGAAGTTGATGTTGAGCGTGTTATTCTGGTTGAAAAGCGAACAATAAAAGCTACATCTAACAATGCAACAGTACCAAGTATTACTCAAGACAAGAATCAAACTGCTCTTGATTCTTCGAATAATATGGAACAACATAGAGACATCGAGAAAGAACCACGGCAAACAAGTAGTCGCACACAATCTCAAGATCGTAGTGTAGCACCACGAACAGCATCAATACCAAATGGTATGAATACGGTTCATGCAACAATATCTTCAATATCTATGGTAAATAATAATCAACCTAAAGTTGATCATCAACGAGCACCATCCAATGAACCTGAAGTTTCTCTAGAATCTCAAAAAAATCAACCAACGAATCCTTCTGATAACAATTATCAGAAAGCATCACTCAATAAACAACAAGGCGATAAAATCACTCGAGATTATCCAAAAACGATGGTACCCTTTGTTCCGCAAGCCAACAAAGCTGCAAATCCATGGCAACAACCACGATTTCAACAGCCATATTTTAGTAATCCTATGCTACAACAGCAACAGCAACAGCAACATCAACAGCAACAACAACAACAGCAGCAACAGCAACATCAACAGCACCATCAACAACAACAACAACAGCAACAGCAACATCAACACCAACAGCAACCGCAACAACAGCAACACCAACAGCAGCACCAACAGCAATACCAACAGCAACAGCAAGAGCAACCGCAACAACAACCACGGCCAAATTTATTTATGCCCGCACCATTTTTACCCCAACAAAATCCACAGTATCCACAACCCTATTACTTTGTCCAACGGCCAGCTGCTCCACCTGTCTATCAACAACAGTAAGTTAATGAATAATTGCAAACTCATCTATTCATGTTCACAATCGAATTCTTCTAGACAAACTGTTTATCCGTTGTTATCAACAGGATCAACCATTAAGCCGAGTATTCAGTCAGCAAATAATTATGCAGCACTATGTCGATCGGTATCGAATATGGTTGGACTTCAACCATCGTTTCGTACATTTAATTCCAATCAACCGCCTCCGCCACTTAAAATCCCATCTATTCGTCCAGTCTATCAGTTTCAAATACCGACTGTTATGAATCCACAATTAGCAAATATGCCCAACGAACCTATGCGTCCTACTATGAACTCTAACGTTGCTTATGTTCAGCAACCAAGAGGTGCAAGAAATAGAGCACGTAGTGTTGATGTAAGCCTTCGTAATCGTGTACCAACGCAAATACCTAATATCCATCAGCAAAATACTGCGGCATTGCTTGGGCACTACCATCATCATCATCATCGTCATCATCATCGTGAACCATCTAATCCAACCAATAACGTTAATCCAATAGCAGTCACTGTGAAAGAACCAAATATTCCATCTGTATGGAAAATGAATTTAAAAAAAGAAAAATTTACGTATTTTCCTTTTTTTTCAGAAAGAAAGAACAAATGGAGTTACTACTGAAAAATTAACCATTCGTGAACTTAATGGTTTGATTTTTTTGTTTAGCATAAAACCTAATCAATTCGCTGCGTTCTTTTCTTTTCTCAACCTATAGAATCATTTTATCGAATAGATGCATCAGGTCGGCTTCCATATAGTTCAGTACCAGGAGTTTTACAACGTTATGGCATCATGTTAACAGAAAATGATTTAATGTCAGCTGCTAAAGAGCTCGAATATAATTGTAAGATATATTTCAACCAACCATATTCAAATATTTTTTTTAAATTTTGCAGTAAATGAATCAATATCTGCTCGACGTCTTGTTCATCTACTAATTAAATTAGGTAAAATAACCAAATCGAATCAACAACCATGTCAACCTCCTTCACCATCCATGTTGCCAGAAGATCGTGAAGTTACGGATATAATGACACAACGAAACGTTAGTTTACTTTATACATATGATTTTCTATTTTGTTTTAATTATTTCTATTTTTATTTCTTTAGACATCGACTAATCCATAACATTATTATACTCAGGACATATGACAATAGATAAACAATATTTAATTTTCTTCCTTTTTTTTTGTTTTTATCGTTTTGTGAATGTAATTTATTTGATAAACGTTGACTTAGAGAAAACGAAATATATAATGTTTAAAATTATTAAAATAGAAGTAATGGTTTACAATAATTCAATTAGATATCATCTAATAAATTTAATGGTTGTATTTCATATAAATTCATTCATATATTATCTAACTAAATATTTTAGAGTTGTTATGAAGGATTTTCGATTTATAAATACTGTATTTCTTTCGTACACAGAAAAATCAAACGACTTCCTTGATGAAAAATGCTATAAAAGTTTTCAGACAATGACAATATGTCAAAGTTTTAGCTTCAAAATATCTAGCTGCTGATAGTCTCAATAGAACTAGGAGAATTAATTTTTTCTATAAACTAATACTTATCGTATTGTTAATTACATTCCGCGTCGAGATAAATCTTAAAATGCGTCGCAATTTTGATGACGTCAACATGAACCCTGACTATAGTTATTGAATCGAATAGATGTCAGTTTACTGCAGGAAAAATATGACTCATGAAATAATCATTCGTCAACTTGGTTTTACCAGTCGCTACTAGTATAGAAAATATTTTCAATCAGCTGTATATTTCGCATGTTCATCGATCTTTACTCTTTTTCTCTTTTAGAAGATCGGCTTTTTTCTCATAGTTGAAGATCATAAATTCAATAAAAATGCAAGTCATTCTTGATCGGATTCGTGCCACATTACCAGCTGTGAATGAAGACATTCTTGGTTACATTACCGGTTTGTAATTCTGTTTTTTGTTTCCAAAAAAACAAACATTGCTTTTATCTTTCCAGACATTTTACAAACAAATAAACATGATTATACTGATATTCGAGAAGTAGATGATGCATTAAGACCTATATTTGAAGAAATTGCTCATGCTGAACTCGAACAAGAAGAAATTACACAACTTTGCCAATTTGTTTGTGACCAATTAAAATTGTAAGCAAAACTTAGAGGCATTTCACATGAAGGCAAACTGTTTATTTTCTACAGAGAAACATTATCTGGTCACAATGGTTTAAGTCATGAACCTAAAAAACTGTCAACACCTGTTCAAATTGGTCATTATTCAGGCTCGTCAGTGGACACAGTTTCGTCGGCTTTATTTAATATGAATGATCGAACATTTATTAAACCAAACAGTGAAACAACAACCGTATCACAAAAAAAACTTGAAAAAGCCGAAGCTAAACTTCGAGAAAAACAAGAAAAACGCGCTCGAGACGGAGCACTGAATGGGGATGTCAAGTTCGTTGAAATTATCGACTATTTATGTTTTAATTGATTTTTAATTTCTAGAGAACAAGCACGACTTGAAGATGCTGTTGTTAGTCAAGCAACGAATAAACGATTACTTGCAGAAAATGAAAACACTGATTCAACCAGTAAATCGTAAGTAAATTAAGAAGAAAAATAAACTTTTGATAAGATCAATTTCTTTATAGATATGACGTTCATATTGATAATTTTGATGTATCATATGGAAATAAGTAATTAAGATTATTATCTAAATTCTATTTTTTTTACTCATAATTTCGTTTGCTATAGAATATTAATTCTCGGTAGTAGTCTTGATCTTATCTATGGTCGTCGTTATGGTTTCGTTGGCCGAAATGGATTGGGTAAATCAACTTTACTTCGTGTTATGGCTAAGTAAGTCTTGATTGAACCATAGAATAATTCTGAACGAGAGAAATTTTTATCAACAAAACAATTCTCGAAGGAGGAAAAATGTTATTTCAGATATTTTTCTGTCTTCTTTCTAAAACTCAATTGATCGCGCCTTTTAAAATGCCCCATTTAAAAAAAGATTCAGCCTAAATTTAGCATTCTTCTCGTAATTTTTAGTCGAAGTCTTGTACTTCCATCGCATCTCCGTATTTTACATGTTGAACAAGAAATTGAAGGCAGTGACACACTCGCTCTTCAGAGTGTCCTCGAATGTGACGAACGACGAGCAGCATTATTGAACGAAGAAAAAGAATTAAATAGAAGATTACATTCAATGTAAGTGATTTCGTGAATAACTTTGTCTTGGTTTCATTTCATACGATTATTTTAGAAGCGATACATCAAATCAAGATTCATTTATATCAAAACGTTTAACAGCGATCTATGGTGAATTGGAAGCAATTGAAGCCGATAAAGCTGAATCAAGAGCAGCAGTTATATTAAATGGTCTTGGTTTTACTTCTGAAATGCAAGCCATGGCTACAAAGTAAAATTAATGCTTGACTTTTTACTTAGTTTAATTCTTTTTTTTTAAATTAGACAATTTTCCGGTGGTTGGAGAATGCGTCTTGCATTGGCACGAGCTCTTTTTTCAAAGTAAATTTTCTTTTTCTGCTGTAACTATTGATCCATAGGAAAATATCTTTAGACCTGATCTTCTTTTACTCGATGAACCGACTAATATGTTAGATTTAAAAGCAATTATTTGGCTAGAAAATTATTTACAAACATGGAAAAGTACTATATTAGTTGTTTCTCACGATCGAACGTTTCTCAATACTGTCGCAACTGATATTTTACATTTATATGCACAAAAAGTTGAATCCTACCGGTAAATATCAATTAAAATTTTTTAATTCTAAATACCATTCGTTTTTATTTATAGCGGTAATTATGATACATTTGTATCAGCTCGAACAGAACGTCTTAAAAATCAACAACGTGAATATGAAGCGCAAAAAGACTATCGAGATCATATTCAGGTTTGTTGAGCATATCATTCAACAAATATTTTCGATTGCTCGTTACAAAAAAAATAATATCAAATAGAATATCATAGAAATTGACAAGTTTGCAAATATGCATTATACTGCTTATATCATTGACCAATTCTGAGTTCGATATTTTTTCTTCAAGAGGAAAACAGTTTCATTAATTGTTTCGATAAGGAAACCGAAGGTCATGGGTATTTAATACCTGATTTTTCGGACATACCGAGTATTACTACTGCCTATGATCCTACTACCTTATTAAACAATAGATCGACTCTTGACTACTTGTATCCTAAATTTTTTTCAATGTTTAACCTATTGACTATTCTTTCGTAGGTATTTATTGATCGATTTCGTTATAATGCAAATCGTGCTGCACAAGTACAAAGTAAACTTAAACTACTAGAAAAATTGTAAGTTGTTGATGCGTTTTTTTTTCATATAATCTATTGACTAGAAATGTTTCTTTATGAATTAGGCCTATTTTGCGACCAGTAGAAAAAGAACACGAAGTTCACTTTCGTTTTCCTGAACCCGAACCATTAAATGGAACCATTTTACAATTAGATGATGTTGCGTTTACTTATTCAAAAAGTAATCCAATGCTATTAAACAATGTTAATTTATCAGCAAATCTTTCATCGCGTATTTGTATTATGGGTGAAAATGGATCTGGTAAGATATATTGATATTTATTTATTTTTCTCCACACTTTATTTATTGTCTTAAGGTAAAACAACTTTATTGAAACTATTAGTTGAAGAATTGGAACCAACTAGAGGTCAACGACATAGTCATAGAAATTTAGCACTTGGCTATTTTACACAACATTTTGTCGATCAATTACCAATGAATATCAATTCTGTTGAGGTTTTACAAGCGAAATTTCCAGGTAATATAACGCCCTATTGTTTTCTTCTGCGTTTTATAACAATTTACGTCTAGGTAAAACAATTGAACAGTATCGAACAGAATTAGGTCGTTTCGGTATCACTGGAGATACAGCATTACAATCAGTCATGAGTCTCTCGGGAGGACAAAAATGTCGTCTAGCATTCAGTTTAATGTGTATGAAAAAGTAAGAAAATACTCATTTTTGTAAAACAAATTGATTTGAAAAACAAATAATTCTTTTAGTCCACATATTCTTATACTCGATGAACCGACAAATCATTTGGGTAAAATTTTCAAAAATACTATTTCAGAAAATATAAAAACGATTTTCGTTTCTTTTCAATAGATATGGAAACCATTGAAGCATTAGCTGACGCAATTAAAAAATTTCATGGCGGAATTGTACTTGTATCCCATGATGAATTATTAATTAAACGTGTTTGTACGGATGCATGGCTTTGTCGTAATGGAAGTGTAACTGCACTTGAAAATGGCTTTGAACAATATAAGAAATTAATTGAAGCGGAATTACAATATTAATATAGCGAGCAACGGTTTATTTGTTATTTTTTGTTTTTTTTGAATAAATAAGAAAAAAGCCGAAAGAGAAAAGAATCAACAAAAACAAAAAGAACAATCGATTCGATTTTTTTTAATCAAAGATCAAATTTTTGAATTTATCTATTCATCATTATCAATCGAAGAAAATATTTTCTTGAGAGAAAAATTCAATTGTATTTTGTGAAAACGGGATTCTTGAAGTTCAGCCAGACTAGATCAGAACGGTATTCAGTGCAAGCGAATCCTAGAAGGTTTTCGTGAAGGACCAATAAAAAATCACAAATATTTTTCTATAAAATCAAATAGTGATTAGTTAGGTAAAATTGATTCACACTGAAATTTTATTAATAACTGTAAAAGCATTGTGCTCGCTTGCTTTTCTTAATACAAGTAATAAAGAATCTACGGTTTTCTCCCAAGCAAAAAGTAATACTATGAAAGCACAGTAAATAAATAAGCATATTTATATATGTATATATAACCAGAAAACAAACACAGATCAAAATCTTGTCGATGCCGGTTGCCCGGTAAGTGTTTCAATCTAGAAGGAAACAAAAAATAAATAGTATTTAAAAAAAAGAGCAACATGAGTTAAAGTGATTATACTTCTTTCATAACAAGTTTCTTTTTTGTGAGCGAAATATCAGCTTTTTTTGTCTCACGTCGTTGATGATTTTCACGAGCTTCTTGATCGTAATAATCATTTAATTCTTCAAGATTTCTTACATGCTCTAGAAAAGCAACATATTAGTCGAAAATAAATAATACAAACACCAATGGATTCTATTACCTTGTACAGCTTGTCTTCCTCCCATCCGTAACGAATCCACTAATCGATCACTTTGTTCTTCGATATCTCTACGTCTCATTTTTAATTGATGAATTTGCTCATGTGTAAGACGATCTTGTAATTGTTCAATCTATTTGAAACCGGTAGAAAATTTGAATAGAAATTTTTAATAGTAATAAAACAAACTTGTTGTTGAATCAATGATGCTTCATAATTTAGTACTTGAACACTTTGTGGATATGTTGTTGTTGCCGGTCGTTGGTTATGTTGATGAGCTCGTCGACGTTGACGATCAGTCAATTCAACTGGCACTGCTTGACTATACGAAAAACAAAGAAAATGAAATACAAGAAAACATGAAGAAAAAAAGAACAACGGAAAAGGGCGATGCGGGACGAAAAGTATGCCAACATGCAGGACAGTCAAATGAAACTACACAATGCCTTTTCTATTCGAAATGGTAGCACACAATATACCTGCTACCTACTGCATCATCACTATTATTATTACTCTTGGCCATATTTATGGCCAATTGTCCTAATGCTTCGCCTGTGGTTTTAAGACAAGCAATAGCAGTAATGGCTGGTGCAGTGGTTCCTGGTGATCTGAATTATGTATTTTAATGAATGTAACAAATGTGCAACTACTGATGATAGACAGAAAAAAGTCTTAATTAACTTACTTCGATGCTGGCGGTTTCGCAGTGCGAGACTAGAAAAAAAAACAAGAACCCAGTGAATAAGAAATTCAAATTACATATGAACTAGAGCTTTACGGATTCTTCAAAACGATCAATAACAAGCCATCGCTGTGGTAAAATATCAGATGCTTTTGTTTGTCCTAATGCTTCTTTGATACGTAGCTTAATTTCTAATTTTCCTTCAATTTTTTTCTTATGTTCACTTTCGAATAAATCAACTGATTCATGTATTGTGCATGTTTGTTCTAATGCAGCTAATTTAATTGATGCTGTACCCAATGGACGATCCGATCGGAGAAAGCCTGGCTTATAAAAAACAGCTAGTTTTAATTCTTTTCGACTCATTAAACGTCTAAATTTAGCATCGTTTCGTTTAATATAAAATTTATGTTCTGATTCAGGATATTCAGCATTAATCGAACCGACTGTGTGACGAGTTCGACCCGTTTGCGGAGTTTCAGTTGGATAAGGAAATTCAATCATTACATAAGTTTCAAGTGTTGCTGATGAAAAACCTGTCGGAACAGGTAAATTAATACCACGAAGAATTGTGACCTTAAAATTAATTTTCATACGAAATTTTCCTGATGTTTAATATTTACCTCAAGATCATTATCTCCCAAATCATTATTAGCCTGTATGACATTCATCTGCCTTCTTTCATAGTGAAACAATGGTGGTTTTATACCATGTTGAAAGCAATGTCTTAATTTGTCTAAATCACCTGCACAACGTTGTTCGAGAATTTTATATTCACTCGAATGTTTTAAGCTGTTCGCTCCTTCCATTTGTGCATAGATTTGTTGGTTGCGTGCACACAATTGAATTTGCTGAAGAAGATCTTCTTGCAAACGGCGATAAATTGTATCACGATCTGCATGAGCTAAATCTTGTGTTAAATCATCATCGTCTATCATGTCATTAGCATCTTCGCCAGGTAATTTCGGTACCTAAGAAATACAACAATACAACAAAATACATATTCGATTAAAACAATAATTTCATACTTGACTCATATCCACTGGCAAACCAGCATCCGCAGCTTCAATCATTGGTTCAAGTCCTCTGCAAGCCACTAAAAATTTTTTAGCGGTTTCAATATCACCTAAAAATAAATGTTTCACATTTGCTTAGATCAATAATACAAGACAAAAAAAATGAATATACCGCTTTGTTTCGCTTTTAGAGCGAGTTTTTGAAATTTTTCTTGTTTTAAACGAAGTTTTATGGCTTGTTGACTTTTTCTTGCGCCTAAGAAAAATAAAATTGATAAATGGAAGAAGAATGAAATATAACTAACTGATTGCAGTATTCGATGATGCAACTGAACCTAATCGTACTTGTGTATTTGATGATGCTGGTCTAGCGGTTGTTGCAGCAGCAGAAGAGACCGATGCAGTTGGTTGAGGTGTACCTTGTTGAACAGGAATCGGTGCGAAACCAGGCAGATCGGGTAATTCAGTGTAGTTGTATGGACGACCTTTACGTGTAGCATCGATAGCTTCTTCATATTGCTATTTAGTAACAGAAAAATAATCGATAAAATGAACTGTGTAGCTTGATAAATCGTATGGATATGTTTTTGATGTTTATAAGTAAAGATTAAACTATGTTCATCGATGTTTTGTCTGAATAAGAACTTTCACAATTCACTGTTTCGTCTCTTAAGCGTAACAGGACACCTTACGGCAAGTGTTTATTAAGCGAGAAAAGATTAATTTTATTATATCTCAATGAAATACTTTTGACAACAACTAGCACGCATTTAATAAATCTAGTTTTCAGTGAATTGTGTATTGAGAAAAGACGAATTACTTTTGATAGTCGTTCCATTCGTCTTGCTTTGGAATTATCTCCAGTTCTAGCCGCTTCTTCACCTCGTTTAGCTAATTCTTCGTGTCGTTGTTGTAATGCTTCCATGATAGTGCGCGGTTCAGGTGCTTTTACTAAATAGTAAAGAAAGCAATTTTAAACTTCTATGGAGTACAAAGATGATCAATACACACGCGGAAGACTTGGTGGCGGACCATCATCTTCTGCTACATTATCATACGTTTCTTTCTGTGCAGTAGTAGTAGTAGTAGAAGAAGAAGCAGTAGGTGCTGCTTTACTTTGTAATGCCTAATATTTTAAGTATAAATAATGAGAAAATTGATTCGATAGTCATTATACCCTTAGTTGAACAATATATTCTTTTGCTTTAGCCATATCCCCTTGTTGTTTTGCTTGCAAAGCTAACGATTTGAGTCGTGCAACTGCTGGATCTGTATCAGTAAAATTAGATTGTGGTTGTGCTAAAGAAACATTTTAAAAATTGTATCATGAAATCATGAATTAGAAATAATCTACGTTTAAAAGCGGCTGATTTATCAGTGGCTCGAGCCGATACTGGAGGTGCTGGTGTCGGTTGTGCAACAGGTACAGCACGTAGACGTGATGCAGGTAGTTGTGGAGGAGGAGACGGAGCTCGTACGGGCATTTGCTGCGGTACGGATGTCGTTTGCGTGCTAATGAAAACTTCAGGCGGGATATCTTTTTCATTAATCGGTGCACCAGTTCGAGCTGATTGAAGTAATTCTTGAATAGTCTAAATATATAAATTAAGATAGGTCAATGCAATCAGGAACTATTTACTTTAAGTTGTCGATCTAGACGTCTCGCTTTTGCAGCATCGCCAGCTGATTTTGCCCCTGCTACAGCTTTGACATACATTTCTTGACGTCCTACGAGTAAAGACACCATATTACCACTAGATGGTGTTTGTGATTGAGATTTTTGATTATCATGTCTTTCGTTCTGAATATCATCTGTAATTTCATTTAATTCAGCCTGTTAAATTAAATTTTTAGACGGAGAAATCAAAAGAACTAATAGCAACTTACAAGCAAATCTTCATCGTCAACGTCAGATAATTCATCATCGTTTATAGGTCGATCGATATCACGGAGAAGTTTATTTACATCATTATGAAATGATTGAAGGTCTTGTGCCATTCCACCTATATATATATATATATATATTTATCCTGGATTACTCAACTAGAAAATAATATTTTTGATTCGAAAAACAAACCTAATTGTCGTTGATTTGACTTTGATCCTCTTGATTTCGGATTGACCATGTCACCTTGTTGTAATTTTTGTAATTCAGCTTCAAGATCATCATCATCATCGTCATCACCACCGCCCATACCTGATTCATCGAAATTCGGTACTTGAAAACCCATCTGTATTATCAAAACTAAGATTAAGACAAACATAAATAAGAAAGAAAAACCTGTTGCATGAGAGCGGCTCCACCGCCGGGTTTTCTTGCTGGCTTGCTTGCTTTACTACTCTTGAGCATTCTCGTAAAATGATAGAAGTAGAAATGAATAAATCAATGAATAATATTAGTTTAATGATGAGTCATTTTTTCGATTGGTTTACGTCATAAAACCAATCTGTTATAATCGGGTCGCTACTGTCAATTGCATGCTCTACTCAATACGTTTGTTTGCTAATGAGATAAAGTTACGGTTGTGATTCAGACTTAACAACCTTTTTGCTGTACACGATGCAGAAATATATCAGTAGATGTCTTTAGTTATCGAAGAAGTGGTGAAAATTGTGATTTTCTTTTCTGGGCGGTAGTGACACGATAAAATCAAGTCTTCAACTATGAGCATTTTTGTGAATTTTCTTGTTTTTCGTTTACTTATTTCTAAATTTATCTTATTCAATATCATTAAATAAGTTGACTGAATGTAGATAAGATCAATTGTTATACGTATTAGAGAAATGAACACTATTTTCAATCTATGAATATTTATGTAATACAAAATAGTTTCCAGTTATCAATGATCGAATCAAAAAGAAATGAAAATGGATGAGTTCAGTTAATAATGCTATTTTGAACGATATTCTATTTCAGGGATTTCGCATAAAACGTCTCAAAGCAAGAATCACTGGTATTCCCATTATTACGGGACCAATCATACGAAGTTCTTTTGGTTCACCAGGAATCAAATGTACAATACACATTGCACTATATCCTAATACAGGCAATATCAGCGGGTAACTTTTACGAGCTCGGTATTTCGATCCCATAATGATAGGGCTCTCATAAAATCGATACATCATATGAATTGTCAAAGTCGTTAAGATCCAACCGAAGAAGTTCTGAAGAGGAATTCCAAAATAAATGCCACCAGCGTGCCAAACCCAAGCTCTCACGGTCGGACCTGACAGATAAGGATCAAGAACAAGATCCCATGCTGTCATAACTAATGATCCCACTAAAGACAGAGACAGATGTTTCCCTCGATTCGATACGATAGGTCGCCCAACAAGAATAAGATTGCTGATGATGTAACTGGGATAAATCATCATGTACCAGGCTATTGGAATCAATATTGGTACATCACCAACTTTAATACCCAAATATTTTGTATAATGATAGCTACCGTAGATTAGACCTGTTTGAACACCGAATTGTTCATAAGACCAAGATACAAAAATCGTTATTAGACAGAATAGCCACGTATTCAAAAACCCTATAAGATATATTGAATGAAACACGCTGAAGAATAACATAAACACTGAGTTGACTATTATAAATTTTCCAGGAATTCGTAATAGAAACATGGAATCAGACAATAATGGATATATGATGCCATTGTATATGAATAATAATAGAAAAATATTTGATATATACAATAAAATATTTTCTTTGCGCATTTACTCGATTGATTTCAATGTTACGACTGTTACGACTGTTTCGCGTATCCTTTTCTTTCGAATGGAGTACAGAAAAAGACGCACATTCGTTTAATCATTTGCGATACGTCTTTGAGAAAAAATTGCTTGCAAACCAGGTAATTTCAATTTCGTTCATGCGAAACGAACAGAAGAAGAAGGTTTCAGAACGGCAAAAAACACACTTCATCATACTTGTTCTCCAATCATAAATAGTTCTTGATGTGAAGTGACATAAACTTTAAATAATATTTTTAATCAATAAAAATTCTCAAAGACAATGCCGATTTATAATAAAAATATTTATTTTCGTCTTCGTACAATATATAATTTCTAATTTTTGTAATATCCACATTTTTTATCATTATCATGAATTTATTGGAAAAACATTTACGTTCGATTGTACACTGTTACTCTATCGTATTTTTAACTCTGTATGATTTTCAGTCCCATTTCCTTTAATAGAAAATAATTACTAGAGCAAAGAAGCAATCTAATCACGCACAGGATAAATGTGAATACACGATTTCGAGTCAGATAGCACCAAATATTTACCGAGATCCATCTATTAAAAAACGTTTAAGGTAGTGTTTATCATAGCAGTACTTTTTCCATGAGATGAAATATGTGTTGATGAGTACGGATTCAAATTTGTCTAATATTTTGTAGAAAAACAAAACATATAATGAAATATTTCTATTGAAAAACGAACGGTTTTATCTGCAAACCATTTTATTACCATATAAAGTTTGTGAAGACTATCTGACTTCTATCAATTGATACTAGCTGCGGGTAAAATCATGCAATCGAAATATTAAAGACGAGAGAATCGCCTGAGTTATAATGATATTTCAAGGGAAAAAGCCGAAAAGTCATTACTTTAAGGCAGATATGACATAGCTAAGAAATTACAAAGGATAGCACCAACACATTCTAGAAGTATCCTGACGGATGCATTTTCTCGCCATGTAACTCAACAGTGTTTAGATTTCCGGAAAAGAAAATTAGGGAAAATTTGGAAATTTTGGACCTGATATTTCCGAAACTCTTATTATAAAAAACATTGATAATGTCTTAAATTGCCAACTTCCGTAATTTTCAGTGTTTGAAACTTCGGAAATCTGAACATACCTCATGTGGCCATATTTTTTGTTCATTTAAAAAAGATTCTTTCATAGGCAATAAAAGTTCAAATATAATCGAGTTATTATTGATATGTAACAAGACATAGAAAACTCCGGTATAATGTTTATAGTAATCCTAAATATTTTTATTGTGGTTCCTTCATATCGGCATGGTAGAAATGATTCGTTTCATCACAGAAGTATACAATGTATATTGATAGTTTTTGTAATAATTCCAGTCTTTCGTTTCTTTTTTCTCAACACCAGTATGATTAATTGACGTGTTTCTTTCTCTTAATACTAAAACTAGACTCACATGAAAGAAAGAGGTAATCATTAATTATTCATCGAAATTTATCGATGAGGGCATGCAGAATATAACCCATGTGAATATAGATGCTTACCGTCTCCTTTGTTGATACTGTTTTCCTTCATAGAAATTATATCATTTTTACTTTGATCAGCTGAGCTGTAAGTCATGTCTCGCAAATTTTATTCAGAAAATAATATACAATGTGAAAGTGCAGAAATAAAAATAATAGATAGCATATATTTTTCTTTTACTAACATGGAATATTATCTTTATGCCAGATGATTATGTTTTATTCCTTTATGGATAGTGTAGAAATAAAATTGCTTGTAAAAGAAATAAAAAAGACATGAGTATACACTAATTATGATTGAGAGAAAATATATTAGAAATAGCGATTTAATTGTTCAACGTTTACCATGAAATAGAATTTGGAGAAGGAATTCAACAACTCTATTTGGTAGGCTATTTCTGTGGGCATTAGCGGTTGTCGTTGGCCTTCTTGTGGTGGTTATTGTTGTTGTTCGTTTTGTGGCGGTTGTTGTTGTTCTTTTTGCGGTCGTTGTTGTTGTTCTTTTTGCGGTCGTTGTTGTTGTTCTTTTTGTGGTCGTTATTATCGGCGTTGGTCTGGCAGTAGTGGTAGTCGTGGTTACTGTAATCGCATTGGTTGACATAGTAGTTTGAATCCAATTTATATAGTTACTAACGCGAGTGTAGACTCCTGCAACGTTAGGATATGCACATCCATGCCCATAGGATGTAAGACCATCAAGTTGCCACAAATTATTAACGAATGCCATTAGTGGTCCACCACTATCACCCTGACACGTATCTACAGAAAGATATACACAAAAAATCACATGAATTGTTCATTTTTTATGATTTATTATTACCTTTACCACCAGCTGGTACTCCTGCGCAAAATTGTTTTTGGCTGTCGTAAATATACGGTTGGCAACTGCTGGATGCACTTGGTATGGATTGTAAAGTGACTTGAAGAAGATCCTGAGATACTGTATTTGATCCTGATGATGTTGTACCCCATCCAACAGCAACCATATCAATATTGTCCGGTGGTTGAGCCACAGTACCAGATGGTAAACAGATTGGTTTCAAATTTCGATTTGTCATATTAAGTGGAGTAGATAAAAGAAGGAGAGCCACATCATTAGTCATACTTCTATCATCATAATAAGGATGCTCATAAATTGCAGCTATAGAACGAATTTGAGATGAAGCACTCAACAAAGAATTTAAATATATAGATCCTGCCAAAATGCTATATCCTACTAAATTCGTGATACCATCAATACAATGAGCAGCAGTAATAATGAAAGATGATGAAAGAATCGATCCTCCGCAAAAGTGTGATCCACCGTAACGAAGAGAAATCGTCCATGACCAAGAATTCGTCACAGCATTTTCACCACCTACAATACGTGTTAAAAGAGTAGACGGGTTTGAGCATCCGCATGCAGCACTTGCATTGCATTGATACAATGCTCCATTTCCTTGTTGGAAAATACAAACGACGAAGAAGAATATGGCGAGAAACCTCATTTTGATATCAAAAGTGAAAGTGTTTCTTCGTTTATAGGTTTGTTTTTCGTGATTACTTTCGTATGCTTTGGCAGGAACAAGATGAATCATATAATGCATGGCTTCATATTTATTTTTCACCAAAATGACAGCAAAAGTGCACTAAAAGATCACTTCCGCTGCATTAGCGATTGGTGTTGTGCTATGAGAAAAATATATTGTCTATTTTCTTTTCAAATTTGTGCCATATAAAACACTAGGCAATAATAAACTCATAAAAAAATGATTAATCTTTCCAACTATTTCTCGAGAAATTTATTCAAAATACGAAAACTAAACTCATACGACTTGCATCGTTGGAAACTAACGAGTTTCTGTAAAATAGTTTCATCAGATAGATTCATAAAATAAGAATACATCAAATATTTAAAGAAAACTATTAATTCATTATTTGATGATTGTGCATGATGATAAAAATCTAGTGAGAATGATGTTTCTAATTGCATGAATCAACACCGTTATATGCAAATCAACTGTAAGAGAACAATATTGAATTACACTATTAATGATGAGTGACAAAACTATTATGAAGTTGATACTGTCAAACGAAAACAAAAATGCGTATAATAAATCTGAATAATGTTTCACATTGATAAAAAGCAATGAATCAAACGTGCAGAAAAAGAAGTATGCGTCGATGATAGATTTGCTGGTGTACTTTTGCTTCGTGCTCATAAAACCTGAATTCTACGGCATGCATTATCAGAAAAAAGTCAAAATTGTTATAAATGGGCAGAGAAAAGAAGAAATTGTCTGTATCCCAACAGTATCATTGTCGGGATGTCTTTTTTCTCATATAACAGAATTTTTAAAATACAACTACTGAACCATATCTACCATATCATCCACGCATAGAAAATTTAATTTCAACATATTTAGTTTTGTTTGATTTTTATTTAAGGTCAAATAAAACAAAAATATATAACAAGGTAGGTGTATTATAAAACGAATAATTCAGTTACAGTTGCTAGAGAGTTTCTTGATCGACAGACCATGTAATTAGTATAATAAATCTTACATGGAACTCTTAGTCGTGTAACATTTGACTCTATCGAGTAATGCTAACTACGGATAAAATGATACAATCGAAACACCTGAGTTATAATGATATTTCAAGGCAAAAAGCGGAAAAGTCATTACTTTAAATCAGATACGATAAAGCTAAGAAATTACAAAGAATAGCACCAACATATTCTAAAAGTGCATTGAATGATGGTATTTTGCGCTTTTTTTCTGCATGATACATAATGACGAGAACAAGATTTCTGTAGCAAACTATAAAAAGTGGTACGAATTTTCTTCCTATGAACCTCTATGCTCATCAATATAGTAGACTATACAAATTTTACGTAATTTCTCTAGCAATTCCGAGATAGATATGCCTCATGCGAGTCTCGACCAGAATAGTATTGGCGATGAAAAAATCCTACGGTTTACAATACTATTACAATGAGTTAAATGCTATTGTCGGTACTCAGATCGTTCATTCCTACAACTGGATCCAATCGGATCTTGTATGAAAACCAACCAGAATCGACGGACTTCGGGCTTCGGACCGATTTTCGGATCCATAGGATCGGAATCCGATACATATCCGATTGTATCCTACTGCGGGATCCGATACGCCAAAAAAAGTCTGCTATAGTCAGCCTCCAAAAAGCTTTTGCAATAAATAGAATTTTGATAATTTTTTAAAATTCTCCCGTCGGATCCGTCAATAATTCCGAAACCCAGAATCCAATTAAATTTCTTCGGTTAGTAGGATGTTATAGGATTCGATAGAATTCGTCGTCGGATTAGTCGGCCTGAGTATCTGATTTGCATTCAGAACGCCGAACCTGCATTATATTTTATTAGTTATAAGATGGACTCATAAATATCTGCTATTCGTTTTCTTACAAAAAGAAGATTATATTATTGCATTGATTAACTAAAATATATCCTATCTGAGAGATTTTCTAATGAAAATAAAAATAAACTGTGGGAGTTCTCTATTGAAACATCTTGTAAGTCATATCCGTAATCAATATCTGATTGTGAAATCTTTATTTATTATTAAAAACTAATATTTTCGTTAGAACTGACAATTATTGTTCTTGTGTACCGTTATTTTCAATTGTTAGAGAAAATGTAGTAGCTATTGCAATTGAAGTTATCACTAAAAATAGATTCTTATCTTAAGGCATTTTATGTTAATCGTGTGAGATGTCTAGTTCGAATTCGAATATAAATGGACACCCAATTGCATGGTGCCAATTCGAAAATAAGTGATAGAAATAGATTTAGTTGTGGATTTAGTTTAAGATGGAGTGCGTGTCGGTTGAGGGGGACTAGAGGGTAACTGTGTGTGGCGGTGCGAGTGAGGAGGTCGGTAGGAGGGGTACCTGGGGTACCTGGGGTACTTCAAATGTGGTTGTGGATGATGGATATCATGGAGGAGTGTTCAAATGAGGGTACTGGTGAAGGTAGTCAGAAGGGGTGCCTGGGTTGTGAGCCTTGGGGTGTTGTTGTAGGAGTATATATGTATTCATATGTCGCATATATCGAAAAGTTAAGCTAAAACTAAATTTAGGAATAGATTTAGTTTTGGTTTAACTTTTTCTATTCTCCATTTACATTCGAACTTCAATTAGACGGCTACTCGTTAATCGTGAATGAAAATCGATGATTTCGTATCTAAGAAACTTTCATATATTGAATTAAACATTTATAATTATCTATAGATCTATGAACAAGAGAGTTTTAACATTTCTGACGTTTAACTGTTTAGAAAAATACATATCGATCAAAAAAACCAATCACATAATATTAATATATAAAATTAGTTAATTTTCGCATTTTTTGAGTGAGCTTTGCTTTATAAAATCTGAATCATAAAAGATCTAGAAGCATAACATAGTAACATTTATCTAATAACATAGAGCAGTCTACCATAGATCAACACTGGATTAGCCGAAAAAACTTACCCTATACCCATAGTCGAACAATTTGTCAGCAAGATCTAAAATTCTTCGCATTGGTAAGTAAGATCTTATGAAGATCTTGAGAATTAATGCATAATGGAAAATATAAATTTAGAGACTGTTCATATTATGTTAATATGTGATTATTATTTTAAATATCAACAGTTAAATCATATCCAATTGATGGTTTTAATTGAATTTTAATGATTACAATTATGTAATAACTTTAATTACAGCTTACGATATTATATGCTGTTTATTTTGCTCTTTCTTTAGGTTCATCTTGGCATGTATTTTCCTTTACACTATTTGTTTTTTATTTTTAGCACCACGTTTTGTGCTATTCTAGTTGAACATAATCCTATAAATCTGAAAACTTCCATTAATTTTGAAATAAACGCTCTATACATTTATATTTCTGTCACAATGAATTAAATCTCAGTATAAAGTCCTAGTCCAACATTTTGTAAGCAAGATCTTGATCAGATACAGGGTACAGAAACGTGAACAGAACTTGAAAATTTAGGTATAAAATAGTCATATTATATTGCACCAAGATCTCTCATAAGATCTTGGGTACAGATCTATTAATATCTAGACTGAAATACTTCGTGAGATCTTAAATTTAAAGCTGAATCTGAATTTGAAGACAAATTTTATCTAAAGATACAACGAATTAAAATGGATATTGACTCATCTTTTTAGAGATGTTCAAAACCACTGGCATTATGAATATCCTTCGATGTACATCGTATTTTCTCGAACAGTTTAGCGTAATCTAATTTCTAGGATTAGTAAAATAATCTTTGGTAAATGTTACTAACTAAAGATGTTGAACTAGACTTTAAGATCTAGGGCGAGAAAACTCGAATTCGTATATCTGGAATCTACATTATTCACGATCGGTTACTGTCGGTGAGTGTATTTATAAAGAAAAACCTATCTATTGTTTATTAATTATTATTTAGCGGTAAAAAGTTGATCGCCATTCCCCGATTTCCCACCTCAGTTTAACTTCGGTGAAGCTTTGTTCTCAATTAGTATCATTCGAAACACAGCACATTTTAATCCTGAATTCTGATTGACTTGCATAGGCAGAGAGACAAACTCTCAGCATTTTGTTACCATCAAACAGCCTTATCTTTCAGGAAAGGGTACAATTCAACATATAAGAGAGAAGATTTTTCTTAATTGTAAATTATTATAAAGTGTATATTGTGAAAATTTTTATTTTAGATTTATAATTCAAGTTTATTTGAAAGAAGAGAAAACATGTTTTTTGTGTACTCCAAAAACAAATGAGTAAACTCTAGATTCGGTCAGTGTGTCCGTCCGGCTGGCCGTTAACACGATAACTTTTGAAAGTCTCATCCAATTGCCATGAAATTTTGTACACAGAATGATCTCATCAATATCTCAGTCGAGTTCGAAGATGAAAGCAATCTGTGAAGAAATGGCTGAGTTATCGAAAAAATTGTCATTATTGACTAGACCATCCCTGAGGGAGGGTACAGGGATTTTTTTAAAAAAACCTTTTTCTCAGTATTATTCAGAACATATATAAATCGACTCAGTTTTTGCAGTACACGTAACAATCGGATGCGAATCCATGTTTTCTCATTTATTTGAATATATAATAGTTTCCAAAAAGGAACAGTTCAATGCATTGCATTGGATGAAGACTATTATTGAGGACCTCTGTAAAATTGATGTTCTCCAATTTTGCGTACTTTTTGACAATTTTCGGTCCACGGTGGGTAACCTTCTTTACGTGGACAATTGTAATGATCGCATCCACCAGTTGGATCTTGCCCAGGATTTGCATTATAAATGGGGTCAACTACTTCACAAACTTGTGCATATACTGCTGGTTCATCAATCTGAATGTCAGATCTATCATTCCAGCATTCAAATTGACCTGGTTTTAAACAAACATCTTTGATTGAATTTCCACCCCAATAATCTTTGTTTAGACGAACTCGATTCTTGATCACCCAAGCAACCCATATTTGTCCATCAATAGGTTCTCCTCTTGCTTCGGCATAGATTGTTTTTCGAAATACATCTAGTGGATGAAGATGAGACATTTTCTAAAAGAGAAACAAAATACATACATGCATCCTGAGTCACATAAAAATTTGAAGACTCTATTTTATTTACTAATATTGTTTTGTATTTTTTACAACAAACTGCTTATAAGTACGAAATTAGCGTACTTTATATGTCTATGATGCGAATGAGTAATTCTTGGAATTAACCAACTATATGCGCTTCTTTTATATGAATTAGATAGTGTCGCTCTCTATAACGAATAATAATATTCTTGCTTCTCACGAAAACTAATAGAAATTTTCAACTAAATAAAGAGTATTCATAGATGTAACCTGATACCATTTTCTATTATATGAACTACCAAATAAAGAAACTATATAAAGCTGAATCAAACATTTTCTGATGGACGATTCTATACAGCGGTGTAAGCAGGAGTTTTAGGCCAATGGGCAAACCTCTCTTGTGTCAGAAAAACCGATGGGTAAAATAGGCAAGATTCTTATTGATGGACCAAATATTTTTTGGTTTAAAAAAGTACTCTTAATGTAAAAAACACAGATATGAAATGAGGACCTTGCAATAAATTGCTTATCATTCTTCGACATGAGAGTTCGACAACATGCATTTAGTCTACCGATACATTGTCGACAAGAAAATTTGTCAAATTTATTTCGTCGACCTCTTTTTGCCGAAAGTTCGTTTGTCGACATGTTTTATAGACAAATAAATTAGCCAGCGGCGTATTTTCCTTCTGGAGTATCCGTTGACCGACACGTTCGATCTGGGTAGTTCGAATTTGACACATTTCAACGTGGATTTGGATGAAATATAAATCCAAACTAGTATCTAAAACATCTCGCTTTCGGTTGCGAAGCAGAAATGAATTTAATTAAAAACTGAACGCTTCAATCCTTCTCCGTGCTAATCTTTTCTCTTACTTCTCACTTTGTATATTTCGATAAGTATACTACTTATTTTTTTCTATTTTCTCTTTTGTCTTGTTGATTATGTAGGCGCACAATAAATCCTAACCCTTGAGATTTAGTATTACTCAATTTCGTTTGTTGACGGCTTAGGATGAGGATTCCACGAAAAATAAAATTGATCCTGTTTTACTTTTAGGTCTCCCAAGTTATCACTTTAGTTCCTTTAATGAAACGGCTGAATTGGCTAAAAGGACTAATGGAGTTAACGGAAATAAAGGTATTGGAATGGTCTATGTATACTAAATATTATCGGATATAAGTAAAATTTGAAAGCATAAAAGCACAACGGGATAAAATTATTTTTTCGTGAACCTATGCACAATTCTGAAAAAGTAAAATTTCCATGGGCAAAAATTTACTCATAAAAATTACAATGGGCAAGTCTCAAAATGAAATGGGCAATTGCCCATTTGCCACCCCTCTGATTACGCCGCTGATTCTGTATCTCAGCTAATGATTTACATTTTATTGGTTTAGCTACATTTACCTGAGAGATCTTTGATTGAACTGTATAAAATAGGTTTACTTGCGCAAAGTAGACGTTCATTGATGAAAGAATCGAATTCGGAATCTATTGTTATCGTATTACCATTTTATTGGCTAAGTAGCTATCTGTATTCGAGTAATTTGTCACTCCTAATCAATTGAGATTCTGATAAATCCTAGAAAAATGATAGACTATTTCACTTCTATCGCACTTATTAAAATGAATACTTTATGCCACCATCTATATCGAGAACTTCTCTCTACAAATTACTACGGAGCTGGTAAAAATACTTGCTTATTTTGACTCAATTTCCTCAGCATACTTTCAAATCGTGCTCAAATGAATTTTACTAGTAATCGAAATTAGTGGTGCTTTTAATTATTCTTTCGCCAATTAGATGTTCAATATGAAGTCTTGTTGATAGCCACTGGATATATGCTGATATGCGATCTTTTTCATGACAATAGCTAGTCAGCTTGGGAAAATGGAACCCAAGGTTATGAAAGGGTTCAGGAAACTATTGTAGAAACTAAACACCTAAAACATATATTCCAAATCAAATATGCAGTATGCCAAACTGTTCAAAAATATTTAAAAAGAGAGAAATAAATAATCGGAAAATAGGGTTCAATCTTTCGCTATGCTTAAATTTACAACATGCTTATTTTATTCTATGAAAATAGGTAAATGTCAGCTCTGAATTACGAACTTTTACCAAATATGGAAGAGATATCATCAGTGAACTAATCGTGCGTATTTTGATATATCAGATCAGCAATCCTAATAGTAAAAGTTATCAAAAAAAAAATAAAATTCGTTGAATCGGCATTTGTTTCGATATTTTCATATTCAGAAGCTCTTCTCAGGTATTTCTACGTATATCATTTGGACAATGATACAGGCACATATGTTCTATTTGCTGCATGATACTATCGATAGGCCTTCGTAAGTATATAATAGGCACATCGAGCAGAATCAAATCTATTCGTCAATAGTTATTTTGTTTAGCATCATTAATGACAATAGAAATAAGTCGCTCATCATGAGACTCATAATAAAAAAATGATTCTGTAGAAAAACAGGTCATTTGATGAAACATGTGACATAATTTCGTGCTATTCGTCATCAGTATTTTATCACAAGAGTAGAATCTCATTTTTCATTTTATTCTTCGCATCTTCTATTCTTTTGTCATCAACCGCATCAGGTGACTTTCTATAGCCCCCTCCCTTTCAATCCTCCATTGCTTATCATGTGTCCACATACCATTGATAGTTCATTTCATTATTTTCCTGAGTATCACAAGTGTTCGACTATAGATGAAACGGCCAGTAATTCGAAAGATAATAATATCACATGTATGAGGCAGATAAAAGATAAAAGCTACCCATGTGATGAAGTATTGAAAACAGATAATGAAAACTAACAGCTATTTAAAGGGCAATCAACAACACAGTTCACATTATCTATTCATCATTTACATAAATTGTTAAGAATCAACTACATTCAGTTTGATATTTTACTGTCATTCAAGCAACAACAATGCCTACAAAAACGTACTTTGTTGATCATATCAATAATACTCGATATCCATTAAACGGTGTTATCCGATCCGACACTCCGAGCACTGTAACAGTTTCCAGTGCATTATTTCGAGATCATATTATCCTAAGTGCAGAACAACTTCCGCCGAAAGTTGATTTCCGTCCAGATTTGACAGCCATTGAAAATCAATGGCAGACAAATAGTTGGTATGAAATAAAGCTTTTATTTTTACTTATTAAGTGATTTTTAAAATGTTCCCATCTTATTTAGTGTGGCCAACGCTTTTGCCGGTAAATCAATTATGTTTCTTCATACAAAGAACATTCACTTAATTTCGTGTGATTTTTTCTAGGAGCGTACGAATATTTGCTTAGCAAAGCGACTGGCACACAAATCGATGTATCTCGACTGTTTCTATATTACAATGCTCGATATATGGGTAGTCCATATGTCCCAATTACAGATAGTGGATGTATGCTGGATCAAGCCATTGCATCTTTGTGTAATTATGGAGTTTGTCTGGAATCGCTTTGGCCTTTTGAAATGCGACTTGTAAATATGGCACCGAACATGCAAGCCTATCAATCAGCAAAAGATCACAAGATCGTTGATTGGCTTCGATTGAGCGTCAATCTCAATGATATGAAATCGTGCCTAGCACAAGGTTACCCATTCACTTTTGGAGTGGAACTATTCGATTCATTCGGTCAGGCAACTCGATCAGGTGTAGTTCCTATGCCATCAGCTGCAGAATTAGATCCGTCGCAACGGTGGGATCCAAGCAGACAGATGAAACAGCACGGGTATAGTTAAATTCAGTCAGAAGAATTTATTGACCACTTTTTTAAATACCGAAGCGAGAGAAAAAAGGAGTTGAATGAATGATGGCCCTAGACCGAGATTCTTTTTTCCTACACTCAGTTGAGTCAGATTATAACTTCAAATATTTCAGCCGCCATGCTATGTTGGCTGTTGGCTACAGTGATCTATCGCAAGTATTTCTCGTTCGAAATTCATGGGGTACACAGTGGGTAAGTGAAATCAATGTATATGGTATCGATTACTCTTTTACAAATTCGTCAATATTTTTTAGGGCGATCAAGGCTACTGCTATATGCCATACGCATATCTGTCGGATCCATCATTGTGTTTCGATGCATGGGTGGTTCGAAAATTGGCAACCGATGATTTTAGTCGAGACGGTTGGTCATTGCAGGATACTGTTGATTATAAACTACAACACAGCCTTCAACACTTGGATGCTTCACACGAACATAAAAAATGGGAAATCATTCATGTTGAGGAGCCCGATCAACCTGCAGGTTTGTTTATTTTATAATTAGTCTCATGAACATGTTTGTAAGAATCAAATTGACTGCTTTAGAAGTATCTCATCATACCGCAGTTGGTATTGATAACAACAAAAAGTGAAGATAAACACCAAGCCTGCCAACGAACGAACCATGATCACTTTTCGATCCGCATATGCTTACGACTACATACTACTCTATTTCTTTCTGCACCTTTTCAGTTCTTTCCTCTCATAGTATATTCATGGAAAGTTGTTTTTTATATATTTTTCAAAAACAAGAATATATTATCACGGTATATATATAATAATGCATTGTTTAATAAATGAAGTGTGTGACAGGTCCTCATGCTTTTTTGCCGTGGATAACTCGTTCCTGTGGCAGAAAAAAAAGAAAAACATATATTTTACTTGTACAATCGCGTAACACATAGATAAATTTGAGTTAACTCACCATCGGCAAAAACTACAGTAAAAAGTGATTTATGTTGATTTACACGGCAAGATGAAAGTGAGATTTTAGGGTACAAACAGGAACCAAATAACAAATACATAAAGATGGGTGTGGGTGTGGGGCATGGTTGTGGTTGTTCTTCAATCTTGTATTCGGTTACACCAACTCACTCACCCACGCATACGTCCACACCTTTGCCCATCTTCACATACCCATACATCCACATCATAGATGGAGCCGGTACCGGGAACCGGCCGGTATATCGGTCTGAAATCAGCCTATTACTGGTCGCACTTTTCTATTTTCCTGCTTTTATCACAAACACTAATTCAAAGTTGTTAATGGTGAGACGATATAGTACCTTTCAGGCAGTATTTCATTTGACAACTGACCCATTGTCAGTAGACCGATATTTTGCTAGTAGAACGGTTCCACCTATGATTCACGCCCATCCACCTCAGATCCTCACACTCTCGCTTACTTTCACACTCACACCGGTCGATTTTATCTTCAACTTGCTTGAAATTTTACTTTGGAAAGATAATAACTATACCGGACTCATGCAAGGGAGCTTGTGAGGATGATATTACAGTCAGTTTCTAACGCATTTATCATAAATGATAAGAAAGAAATAGAATCATTTTTGTCAGTTTATGTTATTAAAATAAGTATATAACAATTAATAGGTAAGGTTGAAAAAAATAATCGTATTTTGAAATACGACTGTATGCCATAGCTTAGCAAATCTGCTGAGCTAGGGCAAAGATCAAGCTGTAGGCGCGTGGTGTACCTGCTCCGTATCCTACGTAATTTATACTCTTCGTGATTTTGCGAACTGTTGGACGAGTTGAGAAATTTTGTAGCTAATTCAATTTCTATTCCTACTCTCCAGTTACTAATCTAATTAGTTTCTGTTAACTTGTAATTTTAGATCCAAAATTTTGTTTTTGAATCTTTGGAGTCAGATTTCAACTTAAGGAATACTCGTAATCGACAAATCATTTGAATAACTCGGTTTCATGTAGAATTCTGAAAGCATCGAAATTCAGCTATTGTTTTGATTTAGGAATTATGACACATGTGAGTGGAAAACATTTTCAACTAATCAAGAAAATTATTGAATCGAACAACGCTATAAAAAAATCGACATCTGCAACGGTTAAACAATTTCAAGCGCTCTACGAAGAGTTTATAGCGGCCATTAGCACTACTTATAAACTTCTTGAAACAGTAAAAGATGTGGCAGATATTTTCCTCGATGAGGAAAAGATGAAGCTTCTTGAACAATTCGAACCATTACAAAATGTTCAGTTAGCTGTTTGTGGATACAACTCATCAGGTAAAACTTCGTTTCTTCACGATTTCCTAGGATGCGGCAAATTTCTACCTACCAATATTGGAGCCACAACAGCAAGAATTGTCAAATTTTCGTATAAGCCTGTGAATGAAACGTACATAAGAGAGGTGGATTCATTTCTAACACTGGTCGAGCAAGAAAACTCTAGAACTGATTTATCAGTATACTTCGCGGATTATGAGCGATCTGGAAAAGTCGATGTACAAGGACTCAAGAAGACTGTTGGAAAGTACTTGAAAAGGCCAGAAAAGGAAACAAACCCGTCCGATTTCGATGAATGGGCTTCAATTTTCGTTGAAATTTGTATTCCGTCCTCTGTGCTGGAACTTGGCATAGACGTCTACGATACTCCTGGATTTTTGGCAAGTGATAATCCGATATTATGTCAAAATTTGTTAACTCTCGTTGCCGCCATGCGACCATCGCTTCTGTTTCTTTATGAAAATGCAACAGTATCTGGTGATTCTCGTAGTTGCTTTGATCAGCTGAAAAATACTCTGGGGCTTCATTTTCAAGCCACAGGTATCTTTTTCTTGAATACTAAAGCTGATGTGGATACTATCCTTGACGACAATGCTGATGCTGATGAGGATATTACTCCTGGTGAGAACGATGATGCTGAAGTGGATACTATTCCTGGTGAGAATGATGATGCTGAAGTGGATACTATTCCTGGTGAGAATGATGATGCTGATGCTAAAAGTCTATGTAAACTCCTAGAAAAAATACGATCAGACCGGTACAAGCTTCTATTGGAAGTGAATGAAATGAACAGTGATTTGTTGAACGAAAACATGAACTCCGTTAAAAAATGTGATTACTTCGACATTTTCACTACTCATTCCCCTGAACACCCAATGGCACAAAAAATGAAGAGCAATACGATCGTTCGAATCATTAAATTCACTGCCAAACACGATTTACGGAGTACACGTCAAATTATTGGCATAATTTTAGCTGCTATTGATACATTCTTTGATTTTGTCCTTATTACAAATCGACGATCAGAAAAAGAATGGGATAAGTTGAAAAATGAAGCACTTCAGTGGGGAGAAGAGCTTTTCCAGCAATCTCATGCAAATATTGATAATATCCTGAGTGAGGCAAAGAAGCGTCTACCTTCAAAATTTCGTGAATGTCGTAAAGATATTGAGCGACGAGCAATTGACAATGTTAAAATGCCATGGTACAACAAAAGTGCAGCTGCTATGTTGGCTACGGCGCCATTCAGAGCTGCTTACGCTACGGCTAAACTGTCGATTCCTGATGATGAACCAGAAGCAGATATACAATTCGTTAATTTGCTTGTCGAAAACCACGTTTTGAAACCTATTCTGAATGAGGTTGTAAAAGAAAATAGCAAGAAAATTGAGACGTCAATTGATCAACAATCGTCGTTGACATATGGTATCAAGAACGAACTAAGAAATGCAGCTTATCGAGCAATCATCATGCACACTGGTAATATAGGCACCTTCGCTTACCACGTTACGTTCAAAAATGTGCTTGTAAAAGCGCTTCACATGTTGATGGCAGCACTTTGGCTACCAATTGCAGCTATTTCCACCATCGTCTGCGCACCATTAATTTTAATAACTAGATACATCAATCACCGAAAAAAGCAATGTCGTTGTCAATCATATGTTCCAGACCAACGTAAATACGTTGAACGTTATTTATCACGCGTCGAAGAAAGTTTATCGAACATGGATGGTTGCATGAAGAAGGATTTAAACGAATGGCTTGATAAAGAACAAATAACATATAGGAACAAAGTAAATTCCTATCATCGAATTGTCATTAAGACAATTCGTTATCGTAAACAGGCATACGCATTAGCTCGAAAGTTCGCATCAAAATTTGCTAGCATGGAATGTCGATTAGTAGCTAATCTTGATCTATCTGAGCACCAAGGAGCTCCACCAGTGATTGAAGAAAAAACAATCGGAACTGGAGGCTTTTTCTTCGTCCATCCGGCATCTTGGGGCACTCAAGAACGTCTTGTTGTCAAATCATTACGAGATCCTGCCGCGCACCCGGAGCATGTCTACATGGAAGCTCATTTTCATAGAGCAGTTACTCGTCTTGGTATCAATCATATCGCTCCTCTCAGGTACCTGTTCGAAGAAGCCAGCGAGCCATCCAAACTATTTATTTTATTGCCCTTTTATCCAACTAATTTACACACCTATCTGATTAATCACATGCACGAGATCTCTTTGGATAAGGCCGTTCAAATATCGTCGGACATTGGTCGAGCTGTGTTGGAAATGCATGCTCATGAGCTCGTCCATAGAGATATCAAAGTTTCTAATATTCTTCTCGATGGTGAAAATCAAGTATTTTTAGCCGACTTTGGCACTTGTCAACATGGAACGGAAAATGAAACCATCTTTCTAAGTCGTCCATATGCACCTGAACTCGTTCCAAAAGTTACAACCTCCAGCGATCATCAATTTTCGTACGAAGGCTCAGCACTCGATGTTTTTTCAATCGGTGTATTGATGTATACTGTAGCTCCTAAAAAATCTTACGATTTACCTAATCAGATTACTCGAGCTCATATCGATGCTCTAGACCAAACTCTAATTCCGCAAACCTACCGAACGCTTATGCTCCGTTGTCTTGATGAGGTTCCAAAAAATCGACCCAATGCAAAAGAAGTTGTGGAGCAACTCAATACCATCGCCGATCAAGTCGCAATGTCGAAGCCATGTTTGAAGTGCTTTGAGAACCCACGCTATGCTCGATGTTTACCATGTCGGCATAAGACGATGTGTACGGCTTGTCTCAACGAGATGCGGCAAAATGATCAACGACCAAAATGTATTTTGTGCAGAGGGATTTACACCAGTATCGAGGAAGATACTGATAGTGATACATATAAAGTAGCAACAGTGTCGAAAAAGTGACCAAACTGTCAGTTCTGACATATGCTTTTTCTTGATGATGGTTTTTTTTTCTATGACTTATCTTTGTCCACACATTGAATACTTAGTGCAAGACTTGGCACTTTTTCGTACTAAGTACGTCAAATCGTTAGTACAAGTACATTTTTTGCAGTACGAGTATATGTACTTTTTACTTCAACATTGTACTTTGTACTTGTACTTAGTACCGGCACTAGTACTAGTGTACTCAGCGCAATGCTGACATTCTTGAAGCAATCCTGTTAAGTATCCTATTTTCTATTTTTTCTTCTTTGCATTGGGTTCTAAGTGTTTTCTATCTATTGAATGTATTTTAATGATTTCAAAACGGCTTTAAAATCGTAAATAAATGATTAATTGAAAGTTTTTTCAACTATTGTTTAAAAATGACAACTGAAACATAAATTCTATGGATTGAGTATTTGTGCCACATTCCATGAAAAGAAGTTAAAAATCAAATGAATATCGATTAAAGAACCATTATTTCAATTTTATACAAATCTGGTTTTTCATCTTAGATTTTTTATTATTTGTCGCACTTGACGATTGCTTTCTAATTCATTGAATCGAATAATCGTATTGATGGATTAGTTGTTGATAATTCTGTTGTTGGTTCATCATTGCCTTCAAAGATTTCTTCTTCTGTTAAACCTTCATCTTCTTCGATAAATATATTCTTTATATTCAACTGAATGTTTATCTTTTAAATGTTTCAATAAATTACTAAAAATACCATTCTTATCTTTGTAATTGTGATTACATAATTCGCACAAGCCATTGATTCTGTTGTTGCCAATTGAAAAAAAACTAAAATGTAGCTTCCAACGTTCACTACCCATTAGTTGTTGATGAAGATTCAGGAAAATCTATTTTAAGAAAGTTACTGATTTGCTAAAAAGAAATAGGGTGTGGGCGTGAGTGTGAGTGTGCCTGGGCTCTTCTTTCACCCACGCCCACACTTTCTATACTCGGAAATTCTTCTGCATGCCTGGAGAAATATTTTGGAAACTGATAGATTTATCTGGTTTACATCATGGCATTTTCACTTTAGCTTTTGATAGTGTAAGTTTCCTAGAATACCCTAGTGATTTCAGAAATAACGATTAAGTTTCCCAATATCAGGAAAAAGGAATTCCAAATTACTCTGAGCTCAGTAACACAGTTTATATGTTTTTTATCAGTTCTTTAACCTGTCCGACTCTTATTGAAAAAGTCTGATACACAGAAAGCTGGAGTAAATCAAGCATCTACTTTTCAAATCACTTTTTCAATATCTTTTATGAAGATGATGAATTCTCTAATTTAAAAATATTACTCTAAATAATGCATTATCATAAATTTCTACATTATTCCTGATAATGCATTGAATGATAATGGATTATCTTATAATTCTCCATTATGTCAAATAATGCATTGTCATGCGTTGAAAGGTTCAAAAATAATTAATTATAATGCATTAATTCTTGTTTTTTTTCAACTAATGGAAAATTATGGGCCATTGTTCCAGTATTCATCCATTATCGGCTGCATGGGTAGCGAGTTGCCTTCAGAATGAAAAGAAAGGGTTATTTTTTCCAAATATTCCAGAAAATGTAAAAACCGCTGGAGATTGTCGTTTCGTATCCTAAAAACCTGACTTCGTGCCCGATTTGAAATTTCAGAATACGTCGCGCGTGTAATCAGAACACTATGGTGTGACTTTTGTATGTTATGATGTTTATGGCGGATATTCACTCAGACAGTGTCTGCTTGGGGAACTGAATATTCTTTGATTTCTTTCTGCATGAAAACGTATATGAATTTCTCGGAAAATAGGCACCTATTGATAAAATTCCGCTGTTTGTGAACTCAAAAATGATTATCAAATATTCATAAGCAGAGAAAAAATGTAAACAATTCTTTTTTTTCTCTCAATATGTCCTATCATTTTTCATCGTAGCAACATTACCAAATGCCTGCTAATATCAACATGCTGAAAACTTAATAATTAAATTTATGAATTAAAATGTGGATCTGTGTTATGATTCAGGTAAATTAGATGAGGGCACACAAAAATTGCTGTCTTTACTTATCTTTATCGTTAAAACTTTTTAGAGAATTCCATCAACTTTTAAAATCCACACAAATAAACTTCTGCATTTTTTGAGATTCATACGGATCAACTAATGTTGTTTATTTTTCTTGCTTCATTTTCACTCGTATCTTTTTACAGAAATCTATTCAGAAATCTTGTTTAATATAAATGAAAAAACAACGTATAATTTATTTTATACACTTTTTGTTTCCATCAACCGGGCAAGATGACCATGATCATCTCTATTAAGTATTACATCTGTCAAATCGGCTTCAATTAATTGTCTATGAAGAATATGTTGAATAAATCTGACTGAATACAAAATAGATTGATAATAACCTAATCTGTATATCACATATTTCCATAGAAGTGTTAAATAATAATTTTGAGATAGAAAAATATCTTTTGGATATGGATTGAAATCATTTGAACTGTATTGCACTTTTTTTATTAATGGTGAAATGTCATAGGTTAACACAAGAATGATAAGAAATATTTTTTGAATAACTGGATCATATGGTAATAATGTTTGATAAGTACATATATGTATTTCTAACCGGTGAATAAGATGTTCAGTAAAAACTGATTCAAATAAAAATCGATCATGTTCCCATGGAAAATATTCTAATACATTTGATTGCATTAATTCACTTGTATTCAATGATAATAATGTTCTAATATTATCTTTAATATATTCATAAGGATTTTCAACAAATCTATGATCGTATTGAAGAATGCGCTTAATAAATGAAGCAAGAGCATAAAGATATTTTCCTCTAAGATCAATTAAACGTTGTAGTTTAATACGTGAACGATAGGGTTGCGTTGTTATTATAAGAGGAATAGTTTCATGTGAAGCAAGAAATGATTCAATACAATAATCTTCATACACATTTCGAATATTTGTTATCAAAGTCCAGTCATCGAATGACAGAGCTGATGGATCATGTGTTGATAATAAATCCATCTTCAAATAATGATTTCCATGTTTTAGAAAATATTTACTTCTTTTAATTGAAATAAACTTACAGTTGTTAACTTTGGTTTTTGCCGTTCATAAAATTGTCTACTAATAATCATGCCTGATGTAGCTCGATTAATAGCAGTTAAACTACGAATAAGTTCTTTTTTCATTCCACGTTGAAAACATTTATTAAGACGACAAGCTGAGCAATGACGTCTTGTTGTAATTGTTATTTCGCATTTACTTAAAACTCGACATGTATAACGAAGCTAAAATTAAACAAGAAAATATTATCGCACAGAATAAAAGTGACATTGACTTACATGTTCATTATAGGCATTTCGGCGAAAAAATGCTTAAGAAAAAAATGAAACAAAATTTTTTTGATTAATAGAATTTAAATATCTTCAATTATACTATTCAAAAAAAGGCATGACGCTTGATATTAATTACCTTTGCAAGATAAACATGTATATGCATCGAAATTGCGTCCTAAAAAGAAAATAAAGATCCTTGAATAAAATTTGAGAAGAAAATAAATAAAAATATTTCATTTATACCTATTGCAGTTGCTCCGCATACCACACACAATGCAGGTGAATCCATAGTCATGCACCTGGCGATAGTGTTGGAAGGATGTAATGGGCCGTTTTCCATGTAGCTGATTAACAAAGTTACTTTTCGATATGATGTGCTCTTTTTGTCTTTCTATTTGTAACAGTAAATGCACGCGATTGCACTTCCAAGGTACGTCGGTGACATTACATTTTCTTTTCTTTTCTTTTCTTTTTTCTTCTTCTTCTCTCTTTTCATTCTTCACCTACAGTAACACTATATTTCTTCCTTATGCGATGTTTTGAATACTGTGAAAATATATGTTCTCGGTTTTCTCTCGATTTCATTTCTTAACCTTGATAATGAACGTAGTCATTTATTTCACTAAGAAGCACTTTCTAAAGATGACGTTAGATGATTTTCGACCAATATCGTCACGTAAATCATTAGTATCCATAACACTCGAGAATTCATGTTTATATTTAAAATAGTTCAGACTTAAAAATAATATGAAAAACTAGGATGCAAAAGAACGTCCATTCGTTTCTTTAGTTAGAAATGATCGAAACGTTTAGAAGGAGAGTGGCAAGGCACTCAAAGAGATTTTTCTTTTTTTCTATATCGGAATATCAACATTATTTAAGAAACATGTAAAGTCTTGAGCCGAATGAAAATCATTTTGTGCTCGATATTTACAAGTCAAACTATCTATAAAAGTTAAATTTGATAAACATGACGACGAAAAACTTTTTACGCCGAAACAATAATTAGTTCAAGAAATATCTTATTATCACGTTCTTATGACTCAAGATTTTGAACATGCAAAACCCAGATCATTTGAGCATAATGAACTGTTGAAAATGTACTTAATTAAGTACGTTTCTTTTTCCGCATCATCTTATTTATAAGAATCGTTAATAATGAACTAAGCTCTCGGCTCCTATTAATAGAAAACAATGTAATATGATTTTCACACCGCGCTTATATACCCTATATGATTATCTACTCACAAAATTTACTACATAGAACTCTTATAGATAAAGTTAATTTGAATTCGAAAATTTGGATTTCAATCATCTAAGATGAATGTTAATATCACGAGATTTTATCAAATTGTTGTTTCATTCTAGGGATCTCAGAAGTTAGAATTTTTTTTGGACTTATTCAGTTCACTGGAGCGAACCATATTTTTACACTATTAAATATTTAATTGATATATATATATTCAATGAGTGCACTCACCAGATTCGAAGTTCTTAATGTAAAAATGATGGCATAGAAACTATGAAAATTTTAATATAATTTTATTTTCTTCACATTCTTTTTGTTCTCAACAAAATATAGTGCATTTAGTTAACTCATTATGCAAAAAATAGTAATGATTGGAACAGAAGTGTATTTGGTAACGACATCTTTCAGATACGAAGAAAGTCCGCCGTCAATTTATGTCGGTTTAATTGCGTCAGTGTAAAATATAATTTTACCTCGACATAAATCGGCCAAAACGATAGTGAACAAATAAAAATAAGCTACAGAAATGCAAGAACATAATTAGAGAAAATGAATAATATACGTTTGATAATTATAATTAGTTAAGATTTCAAATGAGGTAACAATTATTATACTTTGCAATATATAAACGTAGAAATATACGTGAATTACTACTAGCAACCAACAAACTACTTTTCAGATAATATTGATATTGAAAATAATGATTAAGACATTTATGAATTAAGCACAAAACGTGCCGATTCATGTCTATATGTATCATTTATTCAAATCAATATCAGTATTTACATGGAAATAAATTCGTCGTCAAGTCAAATTGTAAATAGTTCTTATTAACCAAGTCTACGGTTATGAGTAACTTTGAAATTTTTAACATCTTCAATCAAAGATACTATATAAATAAATATGTTATCAATTATTTTGACTTCGAAACGTATTGAATGACTACTAACCGAACGACATGTGTTACATGAGAAATTGTTGAGACTAGAAAAAGTTGACAAAGATTTAGACGCATCGAATAGAACTTTCTTGATGAACAGTTACCTGCAATAGATGGCATTTATTTTCCCTAAACTCTTTAATACCAACAAAATCTACTTGATGAGATTTTGCTGTTCTCCGACCGACGTGAATATTAGTAATTATGTCTTGCTGACATTTACAGTGTTTACTCCTATAAAAGCATGGGAAAGAAAGAAATTTGACTTTTTCTTCTTCTTGTATCGATCTTTCTATCTTCAGGAAACAAATTTCCTCACTATTTATGTCAAATAATAGAGTAACTATAATTTTTTCTTCAATTGAGATTACCATAGAAAAATACCATAGCTGAGAGCTTGCCATTTGACAGTATTAGAAAATAATCGTCGACATCAATGGGAAAGATAAAAACAAGAACACACAGCTCCGACTCCTGAGAACGATAGCAGATGTTTGATTGCATACAAATTCTATCCAACAATTACAAAATGTGTGTATTGAACAATACACTTAATAAAAATGTCACGATGTCAAATATAAATATATCATTATCATTTAGAACAAAGATTCAATTAATTACATTTCAAATGACCTATTACGGACCAATTATTCTTTTAATTATTGGTATTTTCGGTTGTTCATGTAATTTTTTAACATTTACATCTCGACGATTACGAAAAAACTCTTGTGCTTTCTATTTTCTCTGTTCAGCTATATTTGAATTTTTAACAATTTCATTTGGACTTACAACTCGTTTAGCTGCTGATCATTTTCATTGGAATCTACAAAATAAAAGTCGACTTTTCTGTAAATTTCGTGCCTATTATGTTTCGACTGTGCCATTAATTGCTACTTATTTAATATTATTATCCGCTCTTGATCGATGTATGTCATCATCCGTTCATGTACGTCTACGTTCGTTAAGTCAAATAAAAGTAGCCTATCGCAACGTTTTAATTATGATTATAATCGGTTTAATATCTTGTTCTCACATTATTTTCTCCTATGATCTTCGATCTAAATGTGCTACTCTACCTGGCATGTATACTATATTTGATGGTATGTTCGTTGTATTCTGGCTAGGATTTATTCCTCATGGAATGATGTTAATATTTGCTTTTATTACTCTAATGAACATAAGACGAGCGAGACAACAAATGATGATAAGACCGACTATGAAAACCATGCATATTAATCAAAAACAATCTCAACATAATCATAAAACAAATGCACAATTGCTTCTAGTAAGTAATGTAAACAAAAGTTTCTATATGAATAATGATTGACAATGTTCCTGAAAATATATTATTTCCTTTTCCATCAGCGGAACCCTATTAGATAAATATCTATTGGCAATCTATCCTGAAAACTCATTCCGATAGATTTGTCGAACATAATCAAATAATAGGAAAACGATCTGCTGAATTTTTGTTTCACTATTGACCTAATTTACTTTCAATTTGCCTAGTTTTTAGTCACTTTTTATTTTCCATAATGACTGACACCACTTACTCCCCAGAGTTATAACATGATCACTTCATGGTTTTAATATTAATCATAAGATGACTATTGACGAAGAAGGCGTCACTGTTCATTATCTTCGATATTTTGAATAGAAATTTATTCCTTTCGAAAACCTATTCAACGAATGAAGTTAGTATCAATAGGATCGCAGATGTCATTTAACTGTTGGCATACCATACAGAAAAACATATTATTGTACTGTTTAGATGCAAATGTTTTGACATATTGATGTTGGCAGGTTTCCTAGATGTCATCTGTTCTCATATAAAAACGCTATTATCATATTCTGTAAAATTCGCCTACGTGCTTTACGATGTTCATATTATTTTGTAGTAGATTTATGAGTAAATAAGTAGCAAATCTAATTTAAATTTCTTTTGAACGAGCTTTGAAAATTTTCCTCAGGAAACTTTCTTTTCTTCTATATATTCGATATGATTTAGATGATGCTAGTTCAAATCGGTTTAAGTTCATTGTTGATATTAACTCGAACGATTTATTATGCATTTTATATTGTTTGCCCATTATTTACTGGTGATGCTAAAGCCTTAGGATCATTTCTAATGTCATTTACTACACTTCTCTATTATACAAATTATGTTAAATCCTTTTATATTTATACATTAACAAGTCAATTGTTTCGATCGATTTTTATGCAAAGAATCAAAGAGTGTATTCCGAAAATTTTCCAATCAAATACGCCGATGCTTTACTGTAATTCTCGTCGTATCGATTTTTAAATGGATTGAAGCGAAATCATTCAAGAATTTTAGAATTGCTTCGCTATTGTAGAAGATATTTTGTTTCACATTGTAAAAATTGTAAATAATATAGAGATCTTCAGAACGATTTATATATTTGTTTATTATAATAAAATTCACTAGACCAATTGATTATTCAACAGAATGATGCTGAACTAACATCGTTCGAAAGATTGTCTTTTTTACGCACTCAAGAAACAAAAGTGAGTACACTATAGAATCGGTGAGTGTGTCCGGCCGTTTACACGATAGCCCTTGAAAGGCTGATTCGATTGTCAAGAAATTTTGTAAACAGAATGATCTCATCAATATCTCAGCCGAGTTCGAAGATGAGAGGGATCCGTCAAGAAATGGCTGAGTTATCGAAAAAATTGTCATTATTGACCAGACCATCCCTGAGGGGGGGGGTACAGGAATTTTTTTTCTCAGAATTATTCACAACATATATAAATCGACTCAGTTTTTGCAGTACACATAATAATCGGATACAAATCCGATGTTTCCGCATTTATTTTATTATGTGTACAATATAACGCGTCTCTACAATGAACAACTCTTGATTCTGAGCAATAGTTGGTTACTTATGACCCCATAGGCAATAACAGTCTCTCTACTGTGAGTAACATATGTTCAATTGCTCACGCCCAGTACAAGAATAAAACGGCATTACTATGTGTATTGTGTTATGATAAACAATGATGAGATACACACAAAAACGAAGAAGAAGAAGAACAAGAGAAATGGACTAGACGTGCCTATGAAAAAGAAAAAAAGATTAATATGATACATCACCAATAGTGCTTGATGTAACATCTTGTCATCTTTTGTGCCAACGGCTATTAACATCGGAGCCTGTCAACTCATGTTGATTTACATCCGATCAAAGTAGCGAAATTGATTAATCGCTGGAAAGAAGAAGAAAAGCCGACCACCTTGTACCGTCAACTAACGATTGCAACTGAACACTTATCAATCACAAAGAAAAGAAACTGTAAATCTTCTAATGCTGAATACCTCGGTAAAGTGAACGCCTTTTACTATAGTCTATATGGTGTCGATATTACAGAAGGCTTACATCATTCAAAACTATATATGCTCGTCATGAGAAAAATGTGTATTTCTACGTGTGAGTAAGCTTTCTTACCTTTGATTGATACGTATCGATGAAAATATAATAGTGGTCGATAATTAAGCATAGGTTGATAATAAGAATATATGATCGATTCTATTTTGATTCAAGGACGAATTATTCGTATTTAAATTAGTAGTGAAAATATGAAAGATCGAATAGAAAATGATTTCATAAATTTAATTTTTGAACGAAATTTACAAGTTTTATTTTTTTTGCTAAATATCGCACAGAACACAGATGTCAGTCTAATGCTAAGTCAAACTTTTCAATCGATTGTAATTCATATATTTAGCATAACAGTTGATCATATTCGTAATAAGAAAAAAAAGTAAATTTTAACTTTAAATATTTGCCTTTCAGAATTTTTTTGTGTCCACTTTGTATTCTCATTAACGATTCCTTGAAAATTGTAAGAAAGTAAACATTGTTGTAGGCACAATAATGCGAAAAGCATTCGAGATAAAAGAAATGTCATTGAACGTCAAGATCACAATATACTAATGTGCCCTATCTATCGATGCAATTAAAACATACGGATTTTTACTTGGTAATAAAAAATTGAAAGTGTATGCATACAAATAATCAATAACCAAAAGCAATCTCTTCTGAAACTCAATTTATCATCGAGCTTCTTTTTAGAGTAAAAATATTCGAAATTTTTCCTACTCTTTACAAGACAACAGAACGTTTCTGTCCTAGAAAACCTTCATTGAACGTCTTCCGAAAAATGTGTCTCATAAAAGTTACAATCAGCATCGAAAATATCTGCTTCTGTTCATATTTATCAGATATCATGATTTACATAAATCATATTACCTGCTGACTTTATCTCGTTCTATCATTATCGAACTCCAGTCTTACGAAGATGAAAAGTCAAAGCGCGGAATTCATTTCTATGATTGCCATACATTAGTCTTTTGTTGGTTTTTTTATCACCTTGAAATTTAACCGCTGTCTATATACTTGAATTGTTATATAAATATTGCGATTAGGTGCTTGGATAGAAGAAGAAAAATATTACTAAAGCAAGATTTCGTTCTCTATCCTTTTCTGATCGACACTTTCACAATTGAGATCTTTCTGTTTGCACTGAAAGAACAGAAGAAAAAAATCAGTAATCATCCATTTTTTCTTTGTATCATCATTTTGTAAAATAATTTGATCATTATATGTTCTATTCGCAAAAAAACGAGACAGACAAGTCACATATGCGTATAAAATCTGTGTATATCGAGATATAGACGTGTATAACTACATTTTTTTACCCATTTGTCCCATTAAACATTAACACGACATTAACCGATAGTGATTTCATATAGCAAGAGATTGATGCATCAGATTATACGATACGGCCGTCTTCTAAACTTTTATCTTTTGAACGTAGATGATATCATTTTGTCTATGAAATGAAATAGGCTAAAATCTATTTTGTTTATTTTAGATTTATCCGATATGCCAAATTGGAATATTAGATGTTTGAAAAGTGACGATGGAAAAATTTTATCATCAGTTTTAGGTAAACTTTCAATAAGATTATATTATGTTTAAATAGATATAAAGATTGATTGACTGATTATGAAACATATATATTTATATATTTATATGTTATGTTTCTTCTAGGACCTTCAACAATGACCGTTGATATACAAAATACATCTTCATCAATAACTCCTCATACGCTGCTTTGTAAGTCTTTTTTCTTTTTCACAAGTGAAATCTAAACATGAGAAATCAAGGAAACACTAAATAAATGTTACATGAACTCCCTTGATGATCTAGTGGCATCTTGTCTTCATCTCCTTTTTTCTCTCTCTCTTTCTTCTACCATAAGGAAATAATATTTATCCTATTCCCGATATGTCGCCTGTACGCGTAGACTAGGATTGAGTGATTTATTTTTGTTCATAGATTCGCCTAGTTATTTTGTTCTTCGGCACGCACTATCGATAGTCGACAATAGATAGATCACAAAAAAATGGAAGCTATTGCAATGATGATATCACTTGCACATGTCTCAGTTGTTAGTAGTACGAGATTACTATTGACCTTCTAGTATATACGATGAATGGGATTAGTTCTTTCGATTTGTGAGCCTCATAAGACATAATCTTGATCTATAGATAGGCTAAATTTATTATTATTGAGATCAAAGCATAGAAAATAAATGAAGATATGAGTTGGACTCATCGATTAACAGGACTTGATCTGTCATCATCGTCGTCATTACTCAGAATGGGATCAATTAGAAAAAATTCGTTTGCTCTATCGCTATTTGAACATCGTCTGGCTAAATATCGTTCATTACCGTTTCTTTGGTTTCGTGCATGCACTTTAGCGACACCACGTCCTATCGGTGGTAATAAAAATACAATTCTGATTTCATTTAATCATTTCGGTAAGTGAGAAATGCAACATCCCTTCATTTTGTCAATATCAATAAAAAGAAAAGATTAAATCTCGTCTGGAGTTTGTGATATAGATATTCAAGGAGTTTAATATCTATAAACATTGATCTACCTCCGATTGTCATCTGTAGCGATCCCGTCTGTGATGATAGACAAGCGTAGAAGAAATAAATTATCAGTTGACATATCTCATAGGTAATTAGTCTGCAATTTTTTTTTGTGATAATAAAACGAGTAACAGTTTGCCCGTAGTTAGATAACATGACTTCTTCTTAGCGTGTTTATATATGCTTTTAACTCTGAATATGTGCGTAAAGTCCTGAGGTGTTAAGGGAGAGAACAAGATTAACATCAACAAGTGTCATAATTTGCCTATGTTGCTTTCTATAAAAGATAATTCACAACTAACAGACACTTATCATTGTAATTAGTAAGCACCAAAAAAGAATTAATATTCCAATTCATCCCAATTAACGATAGAAACAAGATGCAATCGTTGATCAACCATGATTGTCGAAGGACTGTCACATAAAGCATAAAAAAAAAGAAAGAAGCAACTGCGCTATATCGGTTTTCTTCTTTTTTTTTGTATATTCATTCGTACACACACACACACATATATACTACCTATTACAAACAAGAATGGCGTTGACGATGACCTTTACTCAGCCTTTTAGTTATTCTTTTTTTCGTTATGCTCAGTGAACATTAATATCGATCAATCGCAAATATAAATAGTTAACTACATGAATATTTTTCGCTTCTATTATTATCGTCTCATATACAATGGTGCTTAAGTTTAACATGTTTTGTGGTACAACAAAAAACTCAAAAAAGAAGATTGAATCAGACTTGAATATTAAAAACCTAGATTCAAATATTATGGGTGAGTTTATTAGTACTATTCAAATATCGAAAAGTTAATAAGAGCATTATATTCTTAAGTAAATAGATTCTTGTATATACGCATATACATATATAGTTTCATATTTCTGTGTTACATCGAATGAACTCGTTCGCAAATAATTAAGTAATAGGTGATATTTTTAGAAATAATATTTGAAGAATTTCGAATGCATTATTTACATTCATAAAGAAGAATAAATGTGAATAGAAGAAGCCAAATTGTTCCTAGAAGGCTAATAAAAATGCATCTGCACAACGAGAAAAGAAAACTGAAAACGAATAAGCTATATGAACGTATTCGCTTCTTAGCTTAATTAGCATAGTAAGTAGAGCAAGCATGATAATGAACCAACAAAGAAAACAAAGTCACCTTGACAATTGTGCCATAGTATTTCTACAAGCGATCGATCATATTCTATGATCTGTAATGACATTACTTTGTGTGTCTACTATACAGCAATGCACTTGATGAAAGATCAACTCTACTCTTTTCTTCACTCACATTCCATTGCATATATACAAACACATTTTGATGTATGTATGTAGATGATGATTATGGTAATGCTTGATAATATAGTATATTGCAGAAAGGAATAGCACGTTGCGCGCGTTTGTGTGGGATAGAGTATTAGCGAACACAGTTGTGTATGTATATGTGTACGTAACCAACGAGTTCAAAAGAAGAGCGAGAAAAAGAAATAGAAGGGAGTAAAAGAAAACACTCCATGTCAACAAAGAAATACAGGAGAAGAGGGAGAGACAGAGCGAAAGAACTTGAAGTGACACTTGTCCTCTCTTTGTCCTGCGATGATGAATTGAACCCGCCTACTGAAATTCATTGCATTACACCTTTTTACATACTCAACGCGAAGAAGTGGGGATGAGCTGTGAAAATGGCAGTTCGTTATGGGATTTAAAACGAGCTATAGGAACGTGTAAATGGGCTCCAACTAGTCCAGCAACTTTACGTGGTATTTCAGTTGAATACTATTTCTGCTAGGCTTTTCAAAATTTATCTAAAACTTTTTCTTTTATTCAGCTGCGAAAGGTCGAACGACGATTGAATTAGCAAAAAAGGATGGCTATCCACTTGGTTTAACAATATCGGGCGGTATTGATAAAGCTGGTAAGCCACGAGTAGCACAACTTAAGCCAGGTTCAATAGCACAAAAATCTGATATGCTGGAGATTGGTGATATTTTAATTGGTATCAATGGTATTAAAACAGCTGGTCTTAAACATGAACAAGTAATTGATTTAATTAAACAAGTCGGAGATCAATTAATATTGGATATTGACTATGATCTACCGAAATGGCGTATGTATAACAATGAGTTCTATACAAATATTTCTCTTTTTTTAATATTTCTTTTTCTTTTGAAGCTATACATGCAATCAATACAGTACATACCAAAACGATACAAATTCAGTTAGAAAAAGAAGGACAAAGCTATGGGTTTGTTTTACGTGGAGGAGATTCAGATGACAAGGCTAAAGTGAGACCACTTATTGTTACAAAGATACGTTCACAAGGAACAGCTGATAGGTATGAAATTTGTTCATCATATTAAACAGCCAAAAATATTCTCTTTCAAATTCATAATAGAGAAGGAACACTTAAGATTGGCGATCGCGTATTAGCTATAAATGGAATTAATGTTAGCGGAGCATCGCTGCAGGATGCACATCAACTCATGAAACAATGTCGCGGTACAACTTTATTTCTTATTGAATATGATGTTGCTATTGTTGGTAAGATAATTTTGTTTGTTTGTTGTTGAAATATTGATCGCCGCTAAACTTTGAACAAGTTAATAACTTATTATTTATAAGTAGAAAGAATACTAATAGTTCCTCATCGACATTGATTAACAATAAAAGCAGATGTAGGCTATCACGTAGACAACATGCAATCGAACGGATGATCTGAGATAAACAGCAGTTCGTGACTTGATCACGGTCATCTCTTGATTGGCGCTAATTGCCGTTGAATTTAGCCGTATGACGATATGCATCGCAGAGCAAAATGACTTCGGAATTTTTTATTCTATTTAAATCAATCGGTTGATTAATTTTAGAAGAGACAGAAAAAATATTTCTTATAGTCTTTCTTTTCCTATGATCATTTTCTTTGTATAGATAGTATTAAACATGCTTCTGGTCCACTTTTAATTGAAATTGAAAAATCGTTCGGATCAAGAATTGGACTTAGTTTAGCACAGAAATGGACTCGAAATAATCATTCAATTATTGTTATTGATAATGTTAAACCAGCAAGTATTGCTGATAGGTAAGAATTTTGTTTTTCCGATAATACAAGAACTATTCATGGTCATGCAAAACTTTTTAGATGTGGAGCACTACATTGTGGTGATCAAATCAATGCAATCGATGACAAATCCTTTATTGATATATCTCTAGCAGAAGCTAATACAATTATTCAATCATGTAAAGGCGATTTTTGTCGTATTGAAGTCACACTTGCAAGTGCATTAGCATCAATGAATATCATTGTTGATCAATCACAAAATCGAGGTTAGCAATAAAAAAAAAGAAGAGAAAACTCCTCTATTCATTGTTTCATTTTTTTTTACTTGGTTACAGTCAATGAGAATAATCATCAAGCATATTATCGTTCATCAATGCAAGCAAATAATTGGACATTGAGAAATAATTATCAACATCCTACTCGAAAACAAATTAGTAAAACAAAACATAATTCAATTAGTAAGGCATATTTCTTCTCCTTTTGTTTTTTCCTCAACAGCAACAACAAGCTTTGAGTTTAACGTGGAAAAACCTTATCTATAGGTCTTAAATCATTGGATAATTTATCAAACGAGATCTCACCATGGATTGTTAAAGCGTATAATCTTCTCGAGTTAGGTAAATCATCGAAGACATTGGAAAAAATAAAAGAATGCGGACCGATTTTGCTATCTCGTTCGTATTACACATGTCTGTGCATCGAATGAGAGAAGCTCGCTTATATTTCTTACATAATCATGGATTTACCTACTTATTTTGTATTGAATTTCAATATTTATACCTACTGATAATTTTGTTCATTCTTATACTACTAAAATATTTCTACCGAATTAATTCAATTTCAACGAACGTTCTCTGTCTATTATAGGCTCACTTAATTCATCGTATCAAACAGTTCTCAGCAATCACATGTGTCATACAGAAATCATGGAATGCATTCTTCAATTTGATTCACTGTGTTCAAATCGAGTTTCGAACGACGGAGAAACAATGAGTTGTTACGGTTTTACAATTCAGGGTGCTTCGTTTGCATCAGAGGTGCTTATACAACCACCTATTATTGGATATTTGGAACCAAGTGGTCTTGCTGAAAGGTATTGAAAAAATATTGAAGCCAAATATATGCCAAAAACAAGACAAGAAGGAGTCTTTTTGCACTTCTATGAGTACGATGAATGTTCCGTTTTGAGTAGCAATGAGTCGGATCTATTCAATGTTTCACTAGTGAATCTTTAATCTAAAACTAAAATAATTCACAAGTACTGATTGTACATCGGTACCATTTATTTCTTCTATACAGTTGTAGAACAATAGAGATATCTATGAAACCTTACACCAACGATAACCATACGTAACTCACCAAATACAAAAAAATCTATTTAACTAAGTTATCAAATGTAACCTAAGTATTCTATTGATTTAGATCAGGTATTCTCCAGCCAGGTGATCGTATTCTTGGGATCAATGGACAACAACTAGAAGGTATGACATTAGAAGATGCTCGATCCATAGTAAAAAGATCAAATCATCAAATACATCTTGAAATTGAATTTGATGTTGCTGGTATGTGAATAATTTCTTCGTTTTATTTTTTTTTAAATTAATTATGTGTTTTCTCTCCACAATGACTTAGATTCGGTTATGCTAACATCGGGTATTTGTGAAGTGAAACTTTTAAGGAAAAATCTTGATCTTGGTTTATCTATGACTTGTATGTACATATTTTTTATCTTATACGCTGAGTGAATTTCATTTTTCTTTACTAAACAGATTCTCGTTCGTCAAATTTTGATGAAATTCCAATAATAAGCGATGTTAAACGTGGCAGCGTAGCTTATCGTTGTGGAATGATTCAACCAGGTGATCATCTTTTATCTATTGATTTGCATTCGTTACGTGGGAAAAGTTTAAACGAAGTAGCATCATTATTAAAAAATTGTGATGATATTGTACGATTACGAATAAAAAAAGATGATATCTATTCACAAGATAATCTTTGTGAAAATGTTGTTGTTTATAAAGTGCAATTGCATCGACAAGGGTAATCAAATTCTAACTGTTAATAACACAAAAGCGAAATATGTTTATTCTTAGTGGTCCACTTGGTTTAACAATAGCGGGTAGTGAGGATGTATTTGAACCAATTATTGTATCGGATTTATGTGAAGGTGGATTAGCTGATAAGTAAATATTAAGCAAACATAAATGTTTCATTTGAGTTCGATTTTCTTGCAGAGTAGTTTTTTTTGCAACAAGATCGGTTAGCGTATGAATTTCGATAGAGATTTATTTGCGTCATCTCGTGCTAGTGCTTTGCTATTTTTTTTTCTTTTCTATCTTTCTAAAAATTTACATTAATATAGAACAAATGCAATTCATATTGGTGATCGAATATTAGCAATAAATGATGTTAGTCTACGTGGTAAAGGTCTTAATGAAGCAATAAAATTATTACAATCAAGTGGTGATGAAATAACATTAAAAATTTCTCGTATACTGAATCAACATCAAAGTATATACGGTTGATTATTGTGTTATTGAATTTTGTTTATTTCTATTCTCTTACAGATTATACGCCATCTGTCGATTCAGCTATGGAATCTTGGGATAGTTCAAATACTGATAATAGACTTAGTGATAATAGTGATACAACAACAACAAAAGAAATTATTGTTAATGATCATCAACATTATCAAATACCAAATTCAAATGGAAATGACAGTAAGTTAGACGAAAACAAAACGTTTATAGACTTCAGCATTTTATCGAGCAGAAATATCAGCGTTATAGATCATATGTACTAAATTCTAGAAATTGATGTTCTCTTAATTTAGACTTGCCTTAATTGTATGAGAATAAAGGCACTCGATGTTGAATATTTATTTTCTAGGTGATTTTGTTCTTAAACATCAAATTCATTCAATACCTGTAACAGCAAACACTCTTAGCCGTTCAATTGTAACTTTTCCTATTGCATCTGATTATCGAACACCAACAACCAATGGTCGACTACGTGAACCCGTACGCCAATTGGAACATGAACGACATATTTCATCAATTATAAATGATAAATCGATCGGAACGAATATTTATGAAAACAAATACGATAATTATGGCAGAGATCGATTAGCAAATGATACTGTCACTGTTGTACTTAAGCGTGATAGACGTATACTTGATTTCGGTTTTTCAATATCTGATCGTCTTTACGGTACAGGAGTTTATATAAATAAAATTCGACCAAATGGACCAGCTGAATTAGAAGGAACATTAATACCGTGCATGAGAATTTACAAAGTATTTTAATTGGCAAAAGCAAAAACGAATCATCTCACTCATTCTCTTGTTTATTTAGGTCAATAATATCGATGTCACACGTATGGAATGCAATCAAGTAGTACCATTGTTATCATCATCAACCGATGATTTAATTTTAATAGTTGGACGACGTCCTGCGCCTATGTTTGATGAAACAGATGAATTATTTCATATGGACGAAAATGAAGATGAACATCAATCAGCTAATATTGCTGATGAACCAATCAGCGAAAATCAGATGCCAACCGTAAATGACACCAATATTTATTCTCGTCTTTCACAATCGAAAACGAGTGTTGTATGAAAAAGAGAGCAAACATTTAAATTCTTCAGCATGTTCATCTAGTCAATGAAAAACACAAGCAAAAACGCAGACTGATTCTCACATTTTGTAAAATTCTTTTAAACATACAGTATATATTTACATTTTCAATGTGTTTTATTTGATGATAAAGATGTATAAAAAAAATCATTTGTATTAAGATAATGTTCATTTTCGTATGAATATGTGCATTGCCATGAATATGTTCGTTGTTGAATTGGAATATTCCGTCGTTCTTGATCAATATATTGAAAGAGTAATCTATAAAAGCATTGCTCACATGTAAGTGCTAAGCGTTGATTATCGTACAGTTGTTCATGAAGAATATTTTCATTGTATAAACTTAATAAAAATGGTAAATGTTCAGTTTCCAATAATTTTACTTCCCAATCAACAAAACTTATACGACAACGGCATACATAACATTGAGGTCGTGGTCGACGATACACTTTTACTTGTTTTTTATGCTGATCAAGTAAATTATAATAACACAATGTGCATACGTCAACGTGTGATAATGAAAGAAATTCAAATTCTGCTTTCGATATGGTATAAAGTGTACTATGAGGTTTTATTGATCGACATAAATGACAAGAATCATAAGATTTTTGTTTCAATGAAGATTCTACTGACGTATAATCAGCTAGAAAACGTGCACGAACGGATGTTAAATATGAATCTAATGAAGACATTCCATCGAGTATATGACAATTAAGTGAACTAAAATAAAAAGTAAACATCGAAATCAGCGTTTGATGAATTAAAATATTAAAGACAAAAGATTGTCTCTAAGAATATTGATGATAATTTTAATAGGCTATATAAAAGCATAATGAATCTCGAACAAAAAAAGAAATCTAATTTAGTCTTTGTCCTTACTGATTCTCTGTCAAGATCAAATTAGAAATTTCATTGAAAAAAGTACGCACTTATTTGTAGTCGATGTAGTTGTTCGACGTAATGGTGGAGGTATTGTTCGTGATCGTTGTATTGATTTATCTGTTTCGATAGTCATGGATTGCGAACTTGAAGATTCGGGTACTTCTTCTGTTTGTGGTTCTTTATCTAGAAGAAAAAAATAATGAACTTATTTTTTTTTATTCAAATTTCTCTTACCCATGGATTGTTCTTTTTCTTCAATAGGATTCAATACTATTTTCGATGATAATCCAATATTAGTATGACATGCACCTGTGGATCGAAAAAATCCTTTGAAAAAGAAATTATTCGTTGTATGATTAAGTTCTCGTTGTTTATCAAGTAGTAAAGCACAAAGATGACAAGCTCGAACATGTTGAGTCTTATCGGTTACTGGCAAAGCACCAGGTGCTGGTGGTAAATGGCGTAAAAAACTATAACCATTTTTTTCAGTGGATATCGACCTTGTTCGACCTAAATAACCACATAGATGACATACTGTGCCGTCGATAGATCCAGTTGATGATGGTGGGGGGATAATTGGTGGACGAGTAGGTGCAATCGATTTTCGGGCACGTTTCTACATTAACAATGAGAATAGAAAACAAAAGAAGGCATGTGATAATAAACATCAAGGGAATAAATGTGCTTATTCACTTGAATACTGCTCGTTGTCGGCATTGTAATGAATCCAGATACAGCTATGCTGTTCTAATGAATGATAGAGAACGTCAAATGAACAACAGACAGTGGTAGTAGTAGTAGCAGCATACTTCTGTTGTTGTCATCGTTGCCACATCTGTCTTCCGTCATCTATTGGTACGCGCATACGTAGCCGTCGATAGCTGCGCGTTTTTTTTAGGGAGCGAACGAGCACGTAAGGGTGCAAGAAAGAATGATGATGATTTTCTTTCTTTCTTTCTTTCTTTCCTTCTCGTCTTCTTCGCGGGTATGAGAGCGAAGAAACATCACCAGATGGGCACTATGTCTATTACTTTTTTTGATTTCTCGTTTTTTCTTTGTCTTCTTTTACATGCAACAGCCGGTATACAGAAAAAGAAACATAACATACTGTTTGGATTTTATTATATAGATTGTGAACAAATAACAAGCTATATTTTGCTTGTTGTTCTATACTATGATGAAGAAGTTTTATATTGAGATGGTCTAAAAGTAGTTTTTTATTTTACAGGAATGCTTTAGATTGATTCATGATAAATAAACTTAGATATTATAGAGAAAAAATAAATGAAGCCAGCTGTTTATATTTCTAATGAAATACGACTATCTTACAGATATCATGAGAGTTGCAATAAAATACTAATGCATTGAACAGCAAAAAGTCATATTAAATCGATCTCCTACGGGTTCATAAGATTGTCTATTATTGAATAAGTATTATTTTCTCGAAACTATTTCAAGTTGATTGCAAAGTACAACACATGTGCTATTCGTTCTCTTGTTTGAAGAAAAACACAGCCATCAGATATTTGTTGATCGACAATTTTTATTTTAAAGACACAATCAGCAGAAATGATTTATTTTTACACATATAATAATAATCGTCGATTGAATTATGTATACATGCAATATTCACTGTGACTCTTCGATATAAAAATAACAATCGAAATGATGATTTGAATAGAACACTATTGACAATAAGAGTTTTTGAAGATGAATATGACAATCAATTTCCTGAGGATAGAATATTTGAAGAAAATAAGCTGCTTTTGGTTTCTCTAGTTCTTGAATTTTTGAAAACATGGTGTCTTCCAGCTCACGAAAGTATTTTTGCACGAGATAAAATCAACATTACCAACGACAGAAAAAGAAGATTGTATTACAAAATAACAAAAAGAGCGTTTTACAGACTACTTGATAGACATTTCAGTTAGCAGATGGTCGGTATTTTTCTATCCTTCAGAGTAATTAATATAGAGTTCTGCGAGCTGAAAAACTTTTCTCATTAGAAAATCAAATTCCCTGTTCAATTCTAACGAACGTCTTTAACCATCAAAAATATATCTAGTCGAATAATTTTCAAAAGAATTATATCATTAAAATAATCATTCGAATCTCAAACAATTTTATGATGATAGTAAATAGAAAAAAGGCCGAGACATTCTTTGAAGTCATTTCTACGAAATCGATAGATTTTTATTTTTGAATGCGACCATCTAATAAATATGATTAGGATAAAATTAGTTCGACATGCAAATAAAAATAAATATAAGGTTCATTCAAGTGAATATACAAAAGAAACGAGTGTAATGAGTTTTACAAAAGTCTTCCGTGAAAAATATATGAGACAATAATTATCATACAAAACTGAAATCATTTGTAGTGCGATCGCATAAGCAGGAAATGAGGACTATGGTAGAGACACAAGAGAATAACATGATACAAAATATGAGAAAGTAACTCATTTCTGAAAAGGATGAATCCCGGAGACATGAATAGAGTTCGAGAAGCTATTTTGTTTTTATGACAAGAAGACTTTATCTGATTCCAACCGAACTTATTAAAGGAAGACTTTTGATTTTAATCTTAGGGATTGTAAGTCATTAGAAGAAAAAACAGTGCTCACAAAAAAAAATGGATAATGTATTTTTTATGGTTAACAAGCGAAGCTCAGATAGAACTCAACCTTTTCTTCCTGAGTAATGCCATTTGTTCGGGTAAAGGAGTTTTTTCTTGGCAAACATCAGGACTAGTATTTTAGAAAAGAACGCATTCCTTTGTCGTATAATTATAGTCGAATGATGAATGAGCCGAAAGGGTGAAAATGAGCCGCATTCTATTTTTTTTTCTTTATATCAGATTTCTATTGGTTATCTACGGTTACATATTTATCAATTAATATTTTATTCTTAGTATTTCACCGTTGATGCATTTGTCCTATCTACCGAAAAAAAAATATAACCAACATCACCTGCTTCCGGTAGCGCACTTCCCTTTTGCTCTACAAATAAATTGTCTTCAGGACAGTGGCTTGACTTCTACAATAACATATATGTCATAATGGGTCTTAGCAGGAAATTTAACTTTTGCTTTTGCAATTGCGCTCTCTCATTAGCATACTACAGCTTAAGATCACTTTTATCGTCGCAAACGATGATAAATAAATGCATGTAGATAGAAAAGAATATTGAATTCAGCGTATATGCTACAGGGGAAATTGAAATTTCAATCTCACCAAGGGCAAATTAAAATTTTAGTTTCTCCTACAGGAAAGTTTTAAACTGCCCTAGTAGAAATAAATATATCATTTTTTTCTATTCGCAAATTCTATATTACCATGAAAATGATTAAATATTGCAAAATAGCCTTATGTTTTCAAGCTAAATAATCTTACAACAAAAAAAAACAATAGAAACGACCTACCTCACTGAAACTAACACACTTATATCTAGAAAAAAAAGGATCACATATTTGAGCACACGCATTCAGATCCAATTGCAGAAGTATGTTATTGTAATGGCACATGTGCTACAAAGTAGTGCCCATGCAAGACGAAATATATTAAAAGTGCGCAAAATGTCACCCAAAAAACAAATGCGCGTGGTCAAATATGTGATCTTTTTTTTCTCTAGATATAAATTTGTTAGTTTCAGTAAGGTAGGTCGTTTCTATTGTTTTTTTTGTTGTTGTAAGATTATTTAGCTTGAAAACATAAGGTTATTTTGCAATATTTAATCATTTTCATGGTAATATAGAATTTGCGAATAGAAAAAATGATATATTTATTTCTACTAGGGCAGTTTAAAACTTTCCTGTAGAAGAAACTAAAATTTTAATTTGCTCTAGGTGAGATTGAATTTTCAATTTCCCTGTAACATATATTACTCTCTTTTCTACAATCGTTTTACCCTATAGCTATAGTTATTTTAGAATAATAAACCCGCACGAGGTTCGATGTTCACTCCCTTTAATTCTTAACTCACGCTTTGGATACATGCGTCTTAAATTAGAATATTTCTTTTAGTATTTATCAATTATAAAGTTTTAAAAATTATTTTAAACAAGAAAGTCATATTATTAATTATACACATACATCGCAGTGTTCTGATAAATCCCGAGGGACACGTCCGTTGCAAATAAGTTTTTCGCTGGAATCCTGACAAGCGCTGTTATATAAGGCTTACCAAGTCAGATAGATTGAAGTGTTTATAAGACTGACAATTTATTTACTTTCTTGAGAGCAATACGCGTTATATAATAATAAAACAGGAATCCTAGGCGAAAGCAATCGGTAAGTAAGAAATACTATTATCATCATTTTAATGTGACGAGCAAAGTGTAGTCAGTGTAAAGGAGTATAAAATTATTTTAACTACAACCGACGAGCTAATTTTTCTAAATTCTAGTTATTTATCACATATGAATGGTAAATCCTTGAGTAGAAATTCATTATTCAAGTAGATTTTAGTCGAATAAAGCATATAACTAAAGAAATCTGCTCATTATTTTTATTATTTTTATAATATATATCGGCGTGTGGCCAGAATTTCTCTAGTATCATCTATGTTCATATTATACGCTTCTTTACTTTTCATAACAATTATCAACCTTATTTCTTTCTTGCGGAAAATTTTCTATACTTCTAGTCATTTTTTCCTGTCGAGTTAGGAGCTAAAGGATTATATTTATAATTGCTCGTTTAGAATGACGAGTTTATTTATCAAATAAAGCGTTAATCGACTAGGTTGTTCTCGTCGAAAAGAAAATAGAATTATTTGCATTTTGACACGCACATGATTCAATCATAGAAACCAGACACATAGAAAGCAGACGAACGCGAACATAAAATGACTTTCATGCTATTTTCTTTTCTATGCTCAAGCTAAACTTGTTAATGAATAATTGTTTTCACTTGTAAACCATCATATTAACGTTGATTTTTTTAGAAAAAAAATACATCGGCGAAAAATTTTCCTAACGGAAATAGTTATAGACATTATTTCTTCGAACTATTTTTCTTCTTTATTTCTAGCATTATGAGTCGTTTACGAGTGGAACGTGCCGAGGAACTGCCGCAAACAATTCTGCAAGAAGAATCATCCGCTTTAACCAATACCAATCAACTTGATAATACGACTGAAACACATCCGACAGTTAATGACCACCTAGCTAATTTACGTCGGCGGGCGCCAACTCGACATTCAATAAAATCTTTAACAAGTCGAAAATCACCAAAACAAGGTTCAATAAAGGAGGTAAATGTTTCTATCGTATTTATTCCTATATCACCAGAAAGAATGTGCAAAATTTTCTCTATTAGTGTAGTTGTATTTTTCGATTAAATACTTATTTGACATTATAGAACAAGTATTTTATTAGTTATGTACTCGTATTAGTAGTTAGAAAGCATATATACACTTGTATAAGCGATGAAACAGATATGAACCAATGATTACAATTCTATTGCATTCTATAATTAAGAATATTAGACAGATTTTTTCTATTTTTCGAGATCTGGGATAAACATTTTTTTAATCTCTTCTGTCCTCGCCGGCTGTCAGTTACTATATAAAAACCAAGCCGGAATTACACGGCTGAACATAGAACAGAGAAAAAGATAGTCAAGAATGAACATTTATTTATTATCATTCAAATCTGTTTTTGTTCACCGCCATACTATAGAAACTAAATAGAAGATGTTTGCTTTGAAAAAGTCAAGTAAGAATAAACGAACATCAAACAAATATCCACGTAAACAGCCGAATTCATTGAATGAAACAAAAATACTATACAATATTCCAAGTGTTTCGCAAATAGCTCCACTTCCCGAAGTTCATTCGCATGGCATTTTACCCGTGTTAAGTGTTGATAGACGTGACTCATCGAACACAATAGAATCGGACGATGTATTTTTATTAAATGCAGATGTATCAAATGATCATCAATCGGTGGGTGAATATAGCTTCAATTTTTTTCAACTACAGAAATCATCCTTTCGTTTATTAAGGTTCTTTAACGTAAGACTAAATTTGTATTCAACTTTTCTAGTGTTACTACAGCTAGATAGTGACAAATGACACATGTTAACGCTAATTTACACATTCTCTGCACTACTATTGATACGAAGAATGTTTGCTAAGTATCACGCATGCCCGATCAATTGTAATTCGAGATTTTAAGTGTCAAGAAAATTGAACATTTTTTAAAGCGAACACTCTCTTATACCATTTAGAATTACTGTTTAGTGTAGATAGCTTAGATCTTTCGGTTTGGTTCTACCATGCACCAATAAACCAATTCATATCAGCCACAAAAAAAATACTCACTAATACTATATTCTAAAACATATGTCACAGTTGACATGATAATTTCAGTTGAGATTGGAATGGTCGAAAAAAATAATTAATCAAAAAAATATATTTTTCTTTTTTTTCTGCTCGTGATAACAGATTATAGAAAAACAGAATAGAGAAGAAATATTTCTCAGATAAATTCAATGTCCCCATAGTTTAAAAAATAGACTGAGTTGAATTATTTAAAAACTCATTGTAAAAAAATGCAAGGAATAATTCTCAATATAAAAATTTCTAAAGTCAGATCTCAACAAAAATTCTATTAAAAAAATTATGAAAAAAACTATTCCAAACTCGCCTGCCGTATATATAATATCGACAATCCCAACTAGCTCTTCTACCAAATGGGATTCTTAGAGTACAGATTTGGATTCCCTATTGCATATTTATCGAATAAATAAAAAACATCTGACGAATAAAAGATAGAACAAGAATAATTCCATTGTATTTTACTTTACTCATATTAGAATTACTTTAAGTTCCTGTGTACGAATGAATGAAGCCGTTGTTTTGCAATTTGTTCAGTTCGAAAAGAGTGAATAGGATGAAATTTTCATTGAAAGATTCACGATTTTGGCTTGTTTTTTCCTCGAAATGTATTTTTATTCATTTCAAAAGCAAATAGACGCAGCAAAAATATTTATCGTCATTCATGTTGTCTCAGTCAGGTATTCTTTCGATTTAGTGAGGATCACTGCATTTGATTGGAAGATAAAATATATAGTTATTGATGCATAAGATAAATTAAAATCAAAACGCAATGCTCATCCAGATTTCATTATTATAAATCGGTTTCGTAAAAAACAATTTGAATAATCTTTACTCATCCTATGAGAATTATAATCAGAACAACAATCTTATTCATAATCAGTCAATTTGAAAAGGGTTCTCTCAAGTTTCTTATTAAAATGTTCATCTGTTTTATTTATAGCATCGTACATGTCTTGATCCAACCGTTCGACAACAATATTCTTATTCTCAAAGCTCAGCGCTATCTGATGGAAGTAAGCTCTTTTGTTCGAACCCTTGAATAGATAGTCAATTATCATTATCCATTTTGTATTAAAAAATAAAAATATGAATCCAAAATGAGAGAATATAACAAAAGAAACAATACCCTTGTTAATAGTGTTTTATTGTGTCATTGATGCAATGAACCGTAAGCAACCAACAGAAAGCACTCAATAAAAACAAAATATTCCTTCGCTTGACTAGCTTTCAAATATTCATTATTTATATTCAATTTTCCTCTAATCATAAATACCAAAATACGATACGATTAGTATGTTTTTTTGCTCGTAGTATTATATAGGAATTTCATGTTTTATTAGAAGATAACGAATAAAAAACATCAAATATTAATGCCTTGGCATTTAGTATAATATTATCATTTACCATGCGTTGATTCAATACATTTTGTAGACGTTGCTATTGGTCTTTAACTATAAATCAACAAATATAACAACATGCATATCAGTGGTGATAGAAGAATAGCGATGCCTGTTGGAATCTACTATCAACTCTCTATGGGACAATCATTACCAAACATATCTATTTCTGTGACATTGACAGTGCACCAAAATATAAATAATCCTATTTCTCTATTCAATTACATTCCATGAGCGTGGTTTTGTTGTCACCGAGGGCATCGAGATCGACAAGAATATCAATTTCGATACGCCATATGTCAGTAAACTATGTTGAAGTTATTTCAGTTTTTTCTATTTTTAACAGCAGAAAATGAGGCTACTAGTTGTTCTTATTATTGCATAGTAGATAATATGTGTTATTATGAATGCTATCCATTACGTTGTTTATCAAATTATTCTAGTCAAAGCCATCTGTTAAGAATATCGATGTCATTCAAATAGCTTTGTGCCATCTTGAGATTTTGAAAAATTGCAATTGATCCCCACGCGAACGGCCAATAAATCTCTACAAAATGACACCATCACACTTCGCATGTATGAAAAGTACAATTTGTCTATTGCTGCGGAATAAAAACATATCTTTCAATGCTTGAGATAAAATCTATATATAGGCATAATTAAATGCATCGAATGATTCACTTAATGTAATAGAATAAAAACATGATTTGAAAAAGTTGATTACTCTTTCTCGTGCATATTGTTTTCTCAGCTAGTCTCAGAATATTCAATATACTATATACATTAGAGAAAGAAAGAAAGAAAGAAAGAAAAAAAGAAAGAAAAAAGAGACAGTCAAGAAAGAAAATTATGTCGTTCTCATTTTCCTCTAAGATGAGAAGAACGAGAAAGACACTAACACCTACTTCATCATCACCATCGTCGGTCTATTTATTTTCTTCGTTGGTGCGTATGTGGTATTGTTATTGACGATTTTATCATCACACTATAAAGTTATTTTTTCTTGAATAAACTCATGTCGAACGACGAGAATAATGCAGCTGAGGCAGCGGCTGAACTTGAAAAGTTAGACTGTCGTCGCAATCGTCGCACGTCACTTCAATTTATAGACAAAAATGTTATTCGGCGACGTTCATCTGGTAACGAAAAACAAGGACAACCACCACCACAACGTTTATACTCCATCAGTTCGCATCCTGATAGAGAATCTTCTGATTTAGATCATTTACAACAATATAGTGAGAATTTTTCTCTATCACTTTCTTGTTTTTTTCTCTACCAATTTCTTGTTTTTTTCTCAAATACAGAATTACCAGATAGTTTTGATATGATAATTGTGGTTTTTTTTCTCTTTTTAGCAACTGCAAGTGATAGTGATAGTGATGCAGAAGATGAATGCAGTGTTAACATACGCGAATTGGAACATGTTCGTGCTTTTTTTGCATTAAAGATTCTGTTTATCGATTATCATTATTGTTTTCTTCTATTCATGTAGAAAAATCAAGCAGGCTTTACAGATTTTGCTGTTCGCCGTATAAAACATGCACAGTATGGCCGACGAGAAATAGAGATTGCTGAACAAGGTTAGTATAGCTAAGCAAAATCTTTTAATTTTGTGCTATAGTAGCGTAAAAAATGGAAAGACACGAACGGCATATATTTATTTTTACTCATATAACTATGAATAGATTTATAATGAACTGTTATTTCGTGTCATTTCTGTTCAAGCGGATTTCCGAGATATGCACTTTTCATGTTTTTATCTTTTAATAATAACAATGTATTTGTTAACGTGACGAGGATAATTAGGTTTCTATAATGAGAACTCGTTGTCGAGCCTCTCTTTTCGTATAAGATCATTAGGGACTCAGCGATATTATGATAGTTATATCTATGAAGCACAGGTACTACACTACTTTTGAGACTGACTCTGCTAAAAACAACCGAAATGATGATAGAATATCATTGAACATTTTTTAGAAATGCCCGGTCTTATGGCATTACGTCGTCGTGCCGAAGTTGACAAACCATTGCAGGGAGCAAAAATTGTTGGTTGTACACATATAATCGCTCAAACAGCTGTAAGAATTGAGAGTACCGTTTGTTCTATATATTTAAATTTATTTATTAATATAAAACAAAACCAAAGGTTTTAATTGAAACATTGATACGATTGGGAGCTCAAGTACGATGGTGTTCTTGTAATATATTTTCTACTCAAGTAAATTTATTTATATGTTCGTTGTAAATTTTGAATAAAATATTTACTGAATATAGAATGAAGTAGCTGCTGCACTCGCTGAAGAATCAGTTCCAATATTTGCATGGAAAGGTCAAAGTGATGATGATTTTTGGTGGTCTATTAAAAAAGCAATTGGCACCGAACAAGGTTGGCAACCGAATATGATACTAGATGATGGGGGAGATTTAACACACTATTGTCACAAACATTATGCAACATTATTTTCAACAATGAAAGGTATTGTCGAAGAATCGGTTACCGGTGTCCATCGTTTATATCAAATGTGTCGTACGCAAACATTAACCGTACCAGCGATGAATATTAATGATAGTGTTATAAAAACCAAATTTGATAATTTATATCTATGCCGGGAATCAGTCATTGATGGTATAAAGCGATGTACAGATATTTTATTTGGAGGAAAGCAAGCGGTTGTTTGTGGATATGGTTTGTTGAATTTTATTATTATTTGAAAATGATATTTCATAGTTAGCAAAAAAATGACTATGATGAATACATAAACTAGAATAAGAGTTTTGAGAATGAAATGAAAATAATTTAATCAAATGAAGGATCAATTTTCTTTTACAGTTGTGAAACTTTTAATTTACTGGAGTGGATTCTGACATCAATTTTTCTTTACAAGTACTAACAGTTAGCTGAATTAAAGCGTGAAACGGTGTCCACTCGTTTGGTTTGAGAAATTATAATTGAAAATGGTTGTTGAACTACTAAATTAAAGATTTGGCCAATGAATTCGAACCCACTGTATTTTAATCCTAGCAGATCTTTTATCAGTAAAATTTTATTCTATTCGGCTAAGATAAACTTTAGCAGAAAAATCTGCTTCGAAACAGATAGAATAAAGTAGTCCTCTAAAGATTAAAAGGAAACAACGCCTTACAATTTTACATTTTATTTCCACAAGAATTACGTGGGCATTATCTTCTTTCTTTAAAGTTCCTGTTTCACATCTACTCGCTCATTGCTAATGAATTTGATGACAAGCATAATAATTAATAATTCTCTTTATCCTATAACATATACAAGGGCGAATACTTTTGATTTCAGGTATCGCGTGTTGCCTCATCATAGAGCTCGATAGAATTTCTATAACTACACATAACTGTAGTCCGGAATAGAAAGACAGCGTGGCATAATTTGCTTTTTGAAAATTCTTATATGCAACCCTTTTAATTACTAAGTAGAATGACTGTGTGCTATATCAGCATGCTATCAAACAGAGAGTTCTCGACAAACAATCATCATTGATGTCAACTGATCGGAAGACAAATAATTTCAATGTTGAATGAATGATTGTCATATACGGTAATTTTCTTTTAGGTGAAATTGGCAAAGGATGTTGCTCAGCATTACGTGGAATGGGTTGTTTTGTCTTTGTAACAGAAATCGATCCAATATGTGCATTACAAGCATGGTAAAATCTTTAATTTAACGCAAATTTTTGGATCAATTTTCTATTTTATATATATATATATATTAGTATGGAAGGATATCGAGTTGTTCGTCTTGAAGAAATCATTAAACAAGTTGATATTGTTGTTACTGCATCTGGCAGTAAATTTACCATAACAAGAGACTCATTGGACAAAATGAAAAATGGAACCATTGTTTGTAATATGGGACATTCAAATACAGAAATCGATATCGTACGTATTGGGTGTTTTGCTTCGTGTTTCCAGTACATAATATTTTCTTTTTCGATTTTCAAATAGAGCTTCTTACGCGAGCCTTCATCAAGCGATTTACAGGTTGAACATGTAAGAAATAATGTCGATCATGTTATATGGCCAAATGGCAAACGTATCGTACTGATTGCAGAGGTAGAGTTTCGAATTGTATTTTTGTTCCCAACTGAAAAACTCAACATTCATCTCATAGGGTCGAATTATGAATTTATGTTGTTCAAGTGTTCCATCATTTGTTGTTTCAATAACAGCAGCAACACAGGTCTGCTTATGGAAGACAGCAAAAAAATGGATGCTTATTTTCGTGCTAAATCTCAATTCATATTTAGGCTTTGGCTTTAATTGAACTTTACACTGCGCCAACAAATCGTTATAAATGCGATGTTTATTTATTACCCAAAAAAATGGGTATGAGCAAATTATTTCCGATTTTTGTTTTAATTGGAAATTTTTATTTTCTAGACGAATACGTAGCAAGTTTACATCTACCTGCATTTGATGCTCATCTAACGGAATTAAGTGATGATCAATGCAAATATTTGGGTATTAACAAAGCGGGACCATTTAAACCAAATTACTACAGGTTGAACTATTTGCTTGTTGATTTCATTGCGATTAACTGTTTGTTTTTTGGTTTAGATACTAAAAATTCGGATCATCTTATTCATCGGCAGTTCTAGTTTTTTACTCTTTTTTGGCTACACACTATACAACCCCTTGTAATCTGTGTGTCAATGTCATTTATTGTAGAATGTTTAAAAAAAAAGAGGAACTTAATAATCACTCGGTGGAATTAAACTAAGAGTTATTCACAAAAATATTCTGATAAGTCAAAGATGCATTCAAATAGATGCAGACTAGAAAATTGCTATAAACATAGTTCGCCAAGAAATATTAAACGTAAAATTTATCTATTCATTTACTTTTGATGTGTTGTTAGCCTATTTCGTTCATAGCGACACGTTTATTTTTCTATAACAAACAAAATTGAATTCGACCAATAGTAGATAAACCTAATCGATTTGCATTATTGATAAAAAAACGAAATAGAAATTCATGCGTCTCGTGTTTTCAAATGGAATGCATCTGTGTACACAGTCATATCAAAAATAATTTTAGAATTGTTATGTGGTTCTAACCGTTCAACGCCTATCGGCTAACTTCTATCCGGTAAACATCTATTTCAGTGACCTGTTGTCACAAAACCAGATTTCCTTTTTTACTAAAGAATTCCTAAGTGCTATTTAATTGTACGAATTGAAATTAAAAATATATAACTAGTTAAACCCATGAGCAGCAATTATTCTAGCTTCTAATAATAACGAAGTTAGAATTAGTATCGTCATCTTAATTAAATGCAACTATGTAATTTTGTGATCAAACAAGGTAACTCACTCCATATCAAACTTACAGAAAGCCTATTGCTAAATAGCTTTTTTTCCCGTTATACGAATGCATGAAACGTTAAATGATTAATCCCGAATAAAAATTGTCTTGCTTTTTTTTTATGTATCGTATTGTACTTCGTATCAACGATTTCTGGCTGTCATAACTTGATTGGTGCACGTTTTTGACGTATGGATCATATGATGATTGTGATAAAGTAATGCATTGCTTTCCATCATCTTTGACATTTTGAGTGAAAACCTGATATTTGTGAGAGCCATTCAGAGAATTGCTGATTTGAAATTTGCACTTAATAAGATATTTTTTCAGAAAGCATGAGACTGGCTCGATAATAACTGACGAAATCTAAATTCTGTTCGAATATTTGTCGATTACTTATTATTACATGAATCGATAAATTATACCAATCAATTAATCTTTCTAAATACTAATAGTTTTTATCGCATTAGTATATATCAAAGAAACAGCTATTCTGATGGCATTGAATAGGGCATATTTTTCTTTGCCAAACAACAATAATTATACTAAATACATTCTGCCGTTCGCCAAAAAAATAAATGTGTGAACGATAAATTATCGTACCACTCGTAATATCTTTTATTTTCTTTCTGTTTACTCTTAGATCATTATCTAAATTGTATCAATTGACCGGCGAACTTGAGAGCGTGAGAGAAATGCAAGTATGTGCACTTTTTTTATTCAATCATCTTCTATTTTAAAACTATTTTAGATTAATGATGTGAATATGCACATTGATTACATCATATCAAATTACCGAACTCATTTTGAAATATGAATCGAAACAAAAATGAAAGAATCCATCGAATTTATAAGACTTTCTTCTTTGCAATCTCATTCATACTGCATCGTCAGACTCGAAGGTTTCATCTGGTACAGAACAAAAAAGAAATCGTTCAATACAATTCTGTTTAGAATCTAATCTTTCATTTGAAATGAAATACAACTATTGATTGTTGGCAAACCATCAGTTTTCTTCTTTCAAAACTAATTATCAACTTCGCACGAGGACTTACACCTCTTTTTTTCTCTCTAACAATAATACTATTGATGATATCTTGCTGTTCCGCCCCGGGGGAAAATTCCTAGATTATTCTTGTATCCTATTATCTCTAATAAAATTCGAATTACATCTAGATTGATATCATCATTTTAATTCTTGTGCAACTGGCAGTCTAATTTATTCTGTCCTTAATAAGTCATTCAAAGAATTACATGTCCATTAATAATACTAGAAAGTATATTGTCAACTCAATTCGTTTCATATTTAATTGATAACAATAGAAATATTACTTTGTACAATCAATACCTTTTTCGTGTCTTCACTTAAACCTTGAATGACAAGTATACGTAAAGCCTAGCATATATGTGTACATTCGCGTACATATAAAACATATATATATATATATATATATATATATACCAAAACGCGTCTGTTCTTTAACGGTTGGTTATTCTCCTTCTTTTTTTTTGTTGCTGGTCTCTGAATGCGTTCCTCGTCCTATCAAGGCGAATATGAAGACACTTCAATGCATGCATAGCTATGGCACGACCGAGAGCAGTCGATGAAAAAGAAGAAGCATAGCTCTTTTTTTCTCGCGACCACTTTTCTTTTTTCTATAGCGACATCGTTTTTTCCTCTCATACGGAAAAGAAACACAACGTCAAATAGGCCGTAAACCGCAACGCATAAGAAACGTGATGCTCTCCGAGATAGAAATCGACGAGTAAGATTTTTCCTTCTGTTTACGATGTAAAATACTTGACGAGTTTTATATTGAGCTGAGTCATTTACTAAAGAATATTATTTTAGAAATTTGTTTCGTAATGAAGTAAAGTAATGGTGGACATACTTTATATTATTACGTTAGTTCCAACGGTACTTCTATCATCGTTGAGATCGGATGATGATGCATTTGATAAAATAAATTATAAGTACACTGTTGCTTTACTCGTTCTTTTTGCGACGATAACAGCAACGAAACAATTTGACGATGATAGAATAGAATGTTGGAATCGAGCAAATTTTATAAAATCTTACATAGCGTATACAAATCAAATATGTTACATTTCGTCAACATATTATGTTAATCGGAATAAGACAATACCTGACAACATACAAGACCGGTAAGTGAATTTTCATTAAATTCCTTCAATCGAGAAATAAAAAAATGATTCATTATTATTATGACAAATTTACAGAATTGATGAAAGAATGATGCGTATTTATAGAAAGCTCTAGCATCAAATAAAAATCTATTGTCAATAATAAAATATTTTCATCTGTTGATTGCTTTTTACAATAATGTAGAATGGCATCATGCATGTATATTTTTACACTCAATGTGTTATAAGATAATCATCTATATCATTGAGTAACGTTTAGAACTGTGTTGTTTTTCTTTTGGATTTGTTCTTCAACATGCATACGGTCCTATTTCTTATTCATTGTAAGACTTCAATTTAACGCTTGTCTTGCTTCCTTGCTATTGCAAGCATTAATGCGTAGAATTATCCGTTTTTATTATATTACTTACTAGAATAACAGTCACAATCGTTACGTATTTGTAATAAATCATGTATTTTTAATCGACTTTTTTTATTGTGGTGTACCAATCAGTAGTACGCCGAAATGATCGCAAAAAATACCTTCTTCATATTTTACCTTCTTTTTTGTTCTTCACCGAGAAGGACGTCCTAGCAAAAACGACATGAATCGGTTGGTAGAAGAATAACTTTAGAGACATGAAAGATCGTTGCTCTATACGCCTTAGTGATGCTTTATTTTCTCTTCTTCGCATCAAAAATCGTATTCCAAGAATTTCTCATTTTAAATTAATATAAGCTTCTTTCTTTTTGTGTCTCAGAAGGATTACATAACAACAAATTGCCAGGCAGCTTATGCGGAAATAGATAGAATAAAAAAAATAATCAATTATTGGTACCAACAGCTATTTCGTGTTTCATATTGTCATCAGATGGTTATTTTACGAGCAGCTTTTTTTTTGTTAAAATTCGATGTAAATATGTAACAAACAAACAGTAGAAAATTATATTTGAATATTTATCTGTTAAATGATATAATAAAATATGTATTGTCGTGCATGAGTTTTTTTAATTACTTAGTTTGACCTTGTCTTATCAAAGTACGTAATAATAATAATAATAAATTAAACTGATAGTTTATTATTCATGTAAAAAATACTGGCTAGCTATTTGTTAAAACAGAAAGAGTTTCACTACAAATTCCAACAAGGCAATACTCTGAAAAAAATAAAGGAGCTTTACAGAACCCTCCGAAAAGGTTCTGCAGATTTTCAAAATGCTCCAAATGTGTTCAAAGTCTCAAAAAAAGGATGAAAATTTTGACAGAACCTTTTGAAGGTTCTGCGTTTTACCCAAGTGCAGAACCATCTCTTACAGAACCTTTTTTTCGGTTCTTTACAGCAAAAAAAGGTTCCGTGAGAAAATACGAAACCTTGAAGGTTCTGTACAAAACGATTGGGTTCAGTACGGAACCATTAAGGTTACGCACCAATGGTTAATGGTTTCGTACAGAACCTTCAAGGTTTCGTATTTTCTCACGGAACCTTTTTTTGCTGTACAGAACCGAAAAAAAGGTTCTGTCAAAATTTTTATCCTTTTTTTGAGACTTTGAACACATTTGGAGCATTTTGAAAATCTACAGAACCTTTTCGGAGGGTTCTGTAAGCCTCCTTTATTTTTTTCAGAGTACTCTGAAATGTTATTATTAAAAAAAATAACACTCGAGATGTGCGACGATGTTGAAAAACTTGAACAGCGAACCGCTACCAACCGAATCAATTGTGCATACTTGAGTAGCATAAAAATCGATCGATTCTCAGGGCGTCTCTTTATATGTATTATGCGATTTTGACAGTATAAGCTCGTACTTGGCTTGCTTATCACTAAACTTTATCTGTTTCTTTCCATGGCATTATCCGACAATTTTACTGTCACCTTCTATCAGTAGAAAAGGACGTTCACATTCGATGTACGTTATATTCTTGTTTAATTTAGAGAATTTAAATAGAAGATGATTATGTTTTTATTTTGAGACGTTCACTTGCAGTTTTCATCAATTCAACATAGTATGCTATTGTCTATTGTGTAATGAAGCCTCTCAATTTGATGGTATAAACCCCGCTACAGAATAGAAGCCGGGGTGGTGTCTCTGTTGCGCAAGCTATAATTTTGTAACATAGCATGTCCTGATGCCAGTTTTTGCGTTATGTGATAGAGAAATGTTTATCCTTTCATTTTTCATCGGTTTTAGTTCATTTTGCATGAAGTAAGCCCAGCTTTTCAACCGAGAAATCTAGCCCACGGGGTAGGCTTCTATTCCGTGTAGGGGTTTAGTTTAATTAGAAGTTTTATGAGAGACATTAAAGAAAACCTTTTTAAAGTGATTAATTATGAGCCAATAAGCTTGTCTAAGCGCATGTTCAAAATTAATTAAAGAAGAAGAAAACGGCAGATTGTTTTAATATGAACATCTGAGGATTTATTATTGAATTGATTACATTGTTTTTGTGTTGATTTAGAATGGATCGTAGATTAAATTATTATCAATGGACACCGTTTATTATTTTACTGATGGCATTATTTTTTTATATACCACGTTTAGTATGGCGTGCGTTAAGTGTTCGTTCAGGTATTGATCTTCTCGATTTGGTTGAAGCAGCTGATGACATAAGATCAGTTAAACAATTCGATGGGCATGGTCCATTAGTCCAACATATTGTTGATACAATTGATATGTATGTTGATGATGCACGTCGACAAATCGATGCTGAAAAACGACAAACAGCATTATTCAGGAAACTCTTTCAATTAGTTTGCTGTATGACTGGAAAATTTCTAGGCAATTATTTTATTACACTTTATATATTTGGAAAGTAAGCGAACGTGTTTTGTTTTTGTCTATCTTTTCAAGAAATAATTGTTCTGTTTTTATTTTCCAAAAAAGGCTGTATTATATTTGCAATGTTATTTTACAAATATGTTTATTGAATATATTTCTGGGAACGAATTTTTTAAAATTCGGCTTTGAACGTGTTAAATTATTTCGTTACGGACTCAATCAGCCAGAATCAAAATATTTTCCTCGAGAAACATTCTGTGATTTTTATGTACGCGAACCATTACGCGGTGGAGAACCATTACAAAGAATTACTGTCCAATGCGTACTAACTGTTAATCTTTTCAATCAGGTAAAGTTACTGCTACATGTCTTATTTATTGATTCGGTTTAAATCTAAAAGTCTTGTCAAAACATAACTCTTTCATACTTATGAGATTAAAACATAGAGCTTTTAGAACAGAAGAAGTTGCCATTAAGATCGTACTGTTTATGATACTGTTTTAATAAAAAACAGCTTCTATGTTAAGATGCCGATAAGAAATATTCGCCAATGTTAAAAATCGCAGTTCTGCGATAGTTTTCATTGACCCGATGGTATGCGTAAATTTGATTCATTGCCTAAGCCAACATATCTTCAGCTGATTAAAGTGTATTAGTAGATAGAGATAGAGATCTTCGGAAGTCTTCAAATGATTTATATTCTTAAAGTCTCTTGAGTCATTATACCATATTACAATTCTCTGTTGTGCATTGTCATCAAATAAAATATTTTTCAAAAAATAAAATGTATCAGTAAAATGCAACAACCTGTAAAGAGTGCACATATTTACTCTCATAGTTCGGTATGCCTTATCAATCCTTTTGTTGACAAAAGGAAATTCCACAATCGTTATGTAAATATTTGTTTGTTGTTTTAGCAAATCTTCACTTTACTTTGGATTTGGTTCGTTGTTCTATTTTTTCTCAATATTTATTCTCTATGCTCGTGGATTGGACGTCTTGCTATATATAAAAATCGACATAATTTTATACAATCGCGTCTTACGCGTATATCACGCCTTGAAATTCCACGTTTTCGCATCGACTTTAAACATGCTACACGCGAAAAAGGTGATTATGTACATGAAGCACTTATACGAGCGTTCATAACGGAATATTTAGAACAAGACGGATACTTTTTCATACGCATGCTAACAGTTAACGTCTCTGATTTTATCGTACAAGAAATCCTTGAAAAATTGTGGGCTCACTATGTAATGCGATATGGTGAAAGAGATGCTACTATTGCTGAGTTATCTTATTGTAGCACTCGATCAGAAGAATCAACTTCGGCAGTTACTTCAACGAATTATCGTATGCAACGTATAGCTGATGAATTTAGAGGCGCAAGTGATGCTAAGCGAAAATATTTAAAGCAGCTTTCTGAAGTTGGAGCATTTTTACCAGAACCAATGACGACAAATGAGGCAATCTCAAGCTCAAATCAACAGAAGAAACAACAAGTTTAGTCTTTTGTTTTCTTGCTTTTGAGAGACAAAGTAATATGTAATTATTGAATAAATTTACAAAATAAAACTTGAAAATTTCAACAAATACCTAAGCTCTCTTAGTTTCCAATCTTTGCATTCGCGGACACATCATTAGAAACGAGGCCGACTTCGTCTTCAAGATTTAAATAAAATGTGAGATTATGAAAAACTCGACAAAATTAAAGTCGTAGACAAGAGGAAATATGGACAGTCACTATGAACGAACGCTTCGAATAAATGCATACAGTTATACATTTCAGACACTAGAGATGAGAATTTGAAGTATGATTCATTGTCTCTAGTGCTTGAACCACGATTATATGTTGTTTGTAAAAACCAATGTATTATAAGTTATCTTCAGAATTTTCATACGCATCCGAAGAATCTAACTGTTGTAGATTACGCAAGTGTCGATAGTCTGTAAGCGACGCGTTTCAATGACGAATGTATAAAGCTTGACAGCAATATCCTGATTTTCTCAAAAAGTCTGACTTAGGACTAAATAGTCTGAACTTATTCACGGTTCCTAGTTCCTGTCGTGACTAAGACATTGATGGATGTCATGGTATCTATAATAGATTTAGACATATGAGCAAATGGTCAATACTGGGTGGACTTTCTGAGAAGCACATTAGTCTTGAACGTCTTCGATAGGGGTTTTGTCGAACATATTGCAACAAAACAAGGTGAATTCACGCCTGGACTACTCTACAGTCCATTAACATTCTTTGTTCGTCTAGTTCAGGACGTTCATGTTATTAGTTAAATCTAGTCTATTCGAAATATATACACTGAAATGGATTCGTTGATGCTATATAACAACTGCCACGGCAGCCTTAACCATGATCAACAAGAAAGTGTTACAGTGAAAAGAAATGATTAAATAAAACTCAACAATTCTACTCTGAGTGATTCATCGAATTGGAAGAATTTTATTTATTGTTGCATTATTACCACTCAATAGCTCAGCATCATTGAAGAAAACTCAATTATAACTTTCACATATATATGATACCAACAATCAGCGAATCTAAAGCTCTATACGAGTATTTTTCAACCATTTGAATTCTCCATTGTAACTGCAATTCATCAGAAGAATTAATAGTAGAATGGATGTCGGTGGGATATTCGCTTTTTCTATAGACTGTAAAGTAATGAAGAAAAATTTCATGCGGAGCACATTCCTTTTCACTCGAATGAAATTAGTGCTTCGCGTTTACCTATTTCATTTCAAAAATATTTTATGAATTGAAAGAAGTCTCCGCCTTGACATTGTGTAAAATGCAAGATCATGCAATAGCGGCACCTTTCACTAAAATGATTGCGAAGCTTAAAGATAGTGTTACATTTCAAACTTTCACTTGTTTTGTAACTTAGGTATCTTGTAAAATTGAAACATGTAATATTAATATTAAAAAATTTTCCTCTAAATATTCTAATACACCCTTTCTGTATTATACCGAAATCACACCATCGGCAAGCAACGATGAAAATGATGATGAACTACAATTAATATTTTAATTCAAATTGAGTCATAATCGCATTGTTTTTCTTTGAGTTTGTAAAATTAGAATGAAGAATTATTGAATTAATATCCATATGACGTACTATCATCCTCATGAAGAACAACAAATACTTGCTTTGTGTTGTTTCGATCTTAGCTGATTAAAAAGATTGGACAATGAAATCTCTCGGAATTCAATTTCAATATTATTTATTGTTATTTTTCAGTCATTCGACTGTTGAATCCTAATATGTCATTTGCAACAAAGAGATATCAGTGTCCTTCTTGGATACGGTAATATATCTTTTGCAAATGAAATTCGATATGGAGCTGACTCGAGTCATTCCTATGTGACTGTTGGGCATTTCAACAACGATAGACAATTGAATATCGCTGTCTCTAATTATGCCAGCAAGCATGTCAGTATCCTATTTGGATATGGTAATGGATCTTTCGCAGATCAAATTAAGTATTCAATTGTGGTGGGGGCATCTTTTGTGATTGCTACTGACTTCAATAAAGATATTCGACTGGATATTATTGTCTTTGATAATAGTAAAAGTAGTGGGGATGCAATTTTTGGATATGGCTATGGCTCATTTAAAAATCCAATCGATTTTTTTCACTGATCGATCTCCAAAATCCATAGTTATCGGTGATTTTAACAAGGATGGCTTCCTGCATATGACTGTCACTGGCATCTTGGGTAATTACCTTGTTGTCCTTCTTGAATACGTGAATATACAGTTTTTGAAACAATCCCCGCTCATATCTGTTGATGGATCACAGCCACGATCGTTTGTCATGAGTGATTTTAATAACAATTTTCCATCGATTTCGCGGTGATAAATGATGGTACTGACAGTTTATCTATTCTCTTACGGACTTGTTAATGTTAAAATTCTAAATTTATTTTGTCTTCATAACCTAATTTATACTATCATATAAAATATAATTATTGTTTAAATGTTCAAATATTTGTCTGAGAACACAATTTTCGATTATAAAAATATGACGTCTGATAAAATTGCTGAAAAACTAAAAGTTTTCATACAGCTCAATAATCTTCTATTCATATCTTCTTCTTCTTGATAGATCACACGAAATATTCTATGGTTCTCATTAATTATTGAAATAGAATATATTTGCGTATCCAATTTAAAATGATTCAGTAAATTGAAGTAGTGAGGACTAGATCTGAACGATCGCAAAAGAAATCTGCAATTTTTTAATTCACGAACTATTGTAGAAAAAAGTACTTTGATACCCTTGAACTGCATTATTGCTTGCTAGATCATGAGTCTCTTATAAAATAATAAAGCCAATTTCGTTAGCTACATTTTCTCGGATGCTTCATCTTGTAGATCGTTGGACATATATGAGAAAATTCGATGAATCTGACACAGAATTGCCGTTGAATATATGACTATGAATAGGTACTTTTTTCCTTGATCCCTCTATCTTCTGTTCAGTAGTAAAGATATTTAATTATATGAGTGTTTGTCTGTGGAACCCTTCCTAAAATTCATACCTCCATCCTTAAATATTCGTAAAACATTGTATGAATTCAATTGAATGATATATAAAACGTTGTGATCATTGCACTATACTATTATGAACTACATTTTAATGATGACAATAGAGCATCTTGGCAACAAAATTTATCTAGTTGTGTTGATGAGCTAATTTCAAGTGTTCGTTGAATTTACAAAATAAATTCTTCAGTATCATTGTGATGTCATAAGACTTCAGATAGTTAAAAACTATATTCTTTGAAGAGTCAGATAGGTCAACTTTTAAGTATTTCACAAAAAACAGAGTTATTTTTAATTGATTTTATTTATTTGCTGAAAAATGTTTACGATACAAAGTGTCAACTATTTTCGTCTTTAACAGAAAATGTTCTTTCTCATGTTCTTCTTTTTCAACAGTCAATTTTGTGGGATGGATTCTACCGTATTTGTCTGGTGTGCCGCGACATGTGTCGTGTGTAAAACCTTTGGATAAACTGTTTGTGTTGTTCGACGCCAACATGGAAAAATATTCTTAATTCGCCATGAACTTTCGATTACAGAAACAAGATAAACAAACGGAAGAAGAAATACAACATAATACGCAACAAATTGTGTATACTCTTGAAAATGAGCACTGAATATGTTGGAACTACAGCATAGCTGTGCCAACTCAATAAAAGCAACCGGTATATAAAGCACACAATAGAGAGAAGAAATTGACAATAATTGAATTGCCATCTTGCGATGCTTTCGCCACTGAAATGTTTTACGAATGTGACGACTTTTAATTACAACCCGTACCAGAAGACTAATGCTACAGATCACAATAGTTATAGCTGGTATTATATCGTGTGCAATAGTATCAAATGTGCCAATAACTTTGTTATTGTGAAAACAGAGCGGATGGCCACATATTTCTTCTGTATAATCATACGTATTTTTACATGGTGGAGTTATGATGGCAAAGAAATGAAACAATAAGATATATGATACAAGCATTGTCAAAGGAAGATAATGCATAAGAAAACGTCGTTTGGGTGTAGAATACCAACGATCATGAAAAATAAGTAAATGCCGTTCAATTGATGCCCAAGCAACAATCACTGTTGCAATAGTATACAGTGTTTCATCGATAAAGGTCCATATGAGACATAAACTTTCTTTAGGAGGCGAGACAACCGCCAATCGATAGTAATTGAGAAATAAGGAGATATCTATAAACTCATAGATCAAATTGTTGAATAGAAGAATAACAACAACATGATTATTAATAGCATGCCGTCGAGTCCGATTAGAAAGTATGTGATAAAGGATAGCAATTGAACAGCCAATGGATGGAATGTCAGCGATTAGAAATAGCCAAAATCGAACGGTATTAGATATTGCAGAATCTGCGTATTCCATTATCGAGCGACACCCGTCTTAGCTTTCGATCGTAGAAGAACTATGTAAATGAACAAGTACATAATATGCTACATTAAATATCTTTTCTAAGTACCCACGTAAAAAAAGAAAAAATCTTTACGGTACTGAAGTCACGCATTTTCTTTCATTTAGACAGATATTCTAATCAGGTAGAAAAGAAAGAGGCGTTTTTTCGAATCATAAAGCCATAGACAAGTGTAATGAATAGGAATCTTCCCAATGCAATACTGAATCGACACATTATTCAATGCTGATTAACACATTTGTCATGGGCAAATAATAGATAAAATTATATGAACGAACGACTGCGTGTGGATGCACGAATTCCTAGAGTACAGTCCGCAAGATAGTTTTTGTGAAACGCGACCTGAAAGGAGTGTTGCCGTGTTTAGGGTAGAAATCTTGCACCCCCTCCCTCCACAGACCGTTACCGACAGGTAATCATCTGTCGGTAACGGTCTGTGATGGGTAAATTTTACCCATCGCAGATCATTACAGTGAGGTGATTTATCCGTCACAGAGCATTACGGAGGTGCCTTGTCGAAGTCGAACGGAAAGCAGTGTTGAGGTGTTTTAGGATACACAGTCGGATTCCTGTCACATATATTTTACTTGATGAATTAGCTAAATACGGCATAATTAGTTAATTACCTATAACAGACCCTAACAGATAGGCATTGGAACCTTCACAAACGGGTTAGAAAATTCAGGGTGGATAGAGAGGAGCACTTATGATATACTTCGATGAATAGTAGTGGCCGTCTTCGTGCGGTCAAGGAACACATACAGCTACAATATCAACAAATTTATGATCTACTTGCATTTTTCACTTGTAGGCGATGCATTAAAGTATAATGAAAGAAAAAGTTCAGAAATATATAGAATAATTTGTTTTTCTGATCAGAATTAACAGTTACATCGTGTTTCACATTTTAATGCCAAAGGGATTGCACTAACAGCTTTTCTCTATGAACAATGCGCTCATTTGAAGATTTTGCGTACGATGAAAAACAAGTTTTCTACGCCTCTGCTCAATGCTTCGGTAGAAACTCATGAAACATGCAGTAAAGCTATCGAATTCGACATGGACTTGACTGAAAATTCGAATTTTGAAATGTTTTTCAATCAATTCCTGTCAAATCCGCTAGTTTTATTGCATGTTTGATGAATTTCGACTTCAGTGTTGAATAGAGAAAAGAAAATTTGTCATGCTTTATACCAAAAAGATATGCAAACAATTATATTCTTCATAGAGTAAAAAATGTCATCTTTCATACCATGCTATAGGTATTGGGGCGTCCTTAGCATGCGCTCTATTTCACGCATTATAATTCATTCAAATTATCATCCGTATAAAATGTGCTGATATATTTATGTATTGCAATAGACTAAACTAAACATCATATTATAATACATGATATAAGTTGCCTTATGAGACAGTTCGCGTAACCACGGTTGCCACCTGATGAAGTCCAAAAAGCGGAAAATATCGGAAACAAAAAAAGAAAAAGCGGGAAAAAAAAGCGGAAGCTTATATTGTTGCGGATTTGTGGTGCTTCTGAGAATATTAGGCATTTTTTTCATATTTATTGAATTTCTTTTTATTTCATCAAAGTTTCAAAACATAAAAGAATGATGGCTCACAGTATTTGTGAACAATAAGTAAGAATTGATTCAATAATATCAAATATTATTCTGTACGTAGGTTTGATATGCAACACGTTTTATACGAAAAAGCGGAAACTTTCCGCAAAAAGCGGACGACGTGGCAACGCTGCTCGCAACTCACACACACATCCTATGATTCAGGCGTGGCTTACGCGGACTGGCTCTTATTCTATAATTAGGTTCATCTACCAACGCATTCTAATATATTAAAAATTTCATGCATGAGAATGGCTAAAAATATTTATTCACGCATATATTTTATATTCTTTAACGTTTTTTTAGCCCTCTAAGTCATCTCAACGCATCCGCTCGTATTTCTCAATTAAAGTCCAAAGATGATAATTTCCCAGTGTACTTTTGAACGATCAAATATTATAATTGACTGACATATATTGTGATTAATAAAATTTGATCTGAAAACAATACATTGGGTGTTGCATTTCTTTCTATCGTTGGATACAGGGAATTGTACCTTAATTATTTTTTAGAGAATAAATAAACATCTATCACGATTTGAATGATTTTGATACAACCAACTAATAGAAATAAACAATAAACATTTCGTGTCAATGGTGAATCGACAGATATATATACTGTAAAAAGATAAGTGTAATATTAGTAAGCCTAATTTTTGTTTATGAATATGAAACGGTTTATAGAACTAATGAATCCTAAAAATGCCTATTCAAAAGGGTTTTTTTCTTTTCCACACTTTCGCTGCGGAACGAATTCGATCAACTAACTTACGTTTTATGATAAATGACACGATGGATATTTTATTTTGATGAAAGCGTGATAGAATTGCTGTTCGATATACGCAGCTGCAGTTGGGAAACAGAAACGTTGCACACTATTTTATTTCATCATGGTATTTCAGTGTTTCTTTCCTATCAAAGTAAATGTTGATTTCATATCACATGGTTGGTTCTTTTAGGATGAAGACACTCCAAAAATAATTTCTATAAAAAGCTGTTCAGCATTTGAACACTGTCAATATTAGAATAATACGGGACTCGGAAGCAATATAAAATGAAAGCCCTACAAATGACATAATGGGACGAGAAAAAAGTAAAGCCTTTGATTTTCCATTCTCAGCAATTACGTCTGCCTCAAAAAAATTGAATAGGTTTTTCGTAACGTAACATAACCATAATAATGTAATGCATCATTAAAAGCAATTTTGATGACAAAAATATAAATCTATGGTGGAACTGTAGAAAACGACAGCTTTGCGCTCTTACTTTTGGGACATCCTGCAAATGCTCGATGAGAAACCCTGAAAAATATTTGTTGCATGAAAATATGTAGCGATCATCAAAACAATGTTTCTCTCTTCGAACTTTCTTTATCTATTGTCTACAAAATAGAAATCTATCCAATCTCATTTGCTGTGTCTGCTTCGTTTTAGCGCTCTTAATAAAAATTTCTTATTTCTCTGAGATTATCTTGCATGCCATTTACAATACATGGATCTATAAGATTTTATTTGTGACTTCTATCCTCACAAAATCAACTTCCATATTTCAAATAACTCATGATTATATAGAAAATATCTTCAACACATATTATGATTAACGACAATATTAGCTGGAAGTATCCAGACATTTCCTGTCTTGAGCGTAAAACTACAATATGTTTCATTCGATTCGAAACACCGACAAAATCTTGTTTTTTTTTGTAATCAGTTCATCATATCAAAATGTGTTTGTTTGACCATGTGTCAGAGCAAAAACAAAGGATGAACAAGATAGATACGCAAGATGAGAAAGAACATATATATGTATATATATATATATCATGAACAATAGTGAAAGGAAAGCTGATACGAATGGAAAAACGGCAAACTCTGTTATTGGTATAATTGTGAACATTTTAATTCATTCTAGATGCAGTTCAGAGCGCGAGTGTGAATACCTCGTAAAATAACACATATAGAATGTGTTACTATTCGAGCTCCCAAGCTTGAAATCGCTAAAACATTCAGTTATTCTGAAGAGCAATACTGATAGCGATTGTTACATTTTCCTAAGAATAACCTTCATAAATGATATACTATTTATTATTACCATCTACTACTTGGAGTAATATAATTTTTCTCATAAAAAGTTATTTGAAAAAGGGATAAAACTTTCTCAAATTTTCTCAAGTAAAGTAATGATGCATGTCATTAAACTTTAGTATCAATAAATTTCTATGAATTGCTTTCTAATTGCAGCTTGGTTCTTAGACACACTTATCAGTGTCATTGTCAGTTGCTGTAATGTTGAATGGCGGTCGTATGCATGAGAATAGAATTTACTGAACTTTTAGCATTCAGATTTTATCGGCATTTTCTAGTCATTATATTCGTTTGTTAAATAATATTTTCAATATACAGCCAAATCGTATTTCTTATTTATTTATCATTGCCACAACTATATTGTTCAAGCTACTCTTAATAAATATACTGTTATTTGGAGAGAAACTAGCTAGTCCGAAAAAGCGTTCTTTTGCTAAGAATCGTACTGGTAGTATTTGACGTTTCAGAAATTAGCCTTCGACATTTACAGAATGTCTCCAAAGACCGTAAAAAATCGAAACATTTATAAAAGTGTACTTTTATATCTATAAACGAAAACATCATAAAATTGCTCTGAAAAGTATTGACACTGAAGCAGAGTTAGAAAAATTTAGTTCTTTTTCTGATTCCATGATGACGTGTCAAAATGCTTCAGTTTTTTGATAGCTTTCAGCCCTGAAATGACTCTTACCGTGGTATTGTTGACAACTTCCAATAGTCATTTTGCAGAAATTAGTGCCACTGTTTTCTTATTAAAGTATCAAATGTTGCGCAATCAGTATTAAGAGAAAAAAGAAGAAATATTACGATATGCGTATTTGTTTTTCAGTTGTAAGTAAGCAATTCAAAGAATCCCTTTACAGTTTGTGGACAATAATAAAAATCTTCATAGTTTCGCTGATCATACAAAACAAGAGTAGTCAATCAGTGGTAGATTTTAAAAAGCCCATCTTTCGATCAGACCTTTCTTGCCATCCTGTAAATTGATCGTTACACCGTTCATTTGAAGTCGTTCTTAAATAGTATTACATTTATACGTCAAAAAGAAATTTTTAATCTTCATATATGATTAGTCTACTAAAAATATTTTTTCACAATTCACATATTCACGTGCTGAAACGTCTTACTTTGTGATTTCAGCTTTTCTAAATGAATACGGTCGAACTTATTCCATTAGTTGTGATTTAAAAGTAACATGATCGATTTTACTTTTATTCTTGAGGTATAAATTCCAAAACGTGTATTTCTTGTTTGAAAAATAGTGTCATATATTTTTACATGTTAAAAAAACAAAAAGTAATACGATGCTGTGCAAGTATTTCGGTCGATTACTAGTCAACTATTTAAGACGCAATTAGATGATCATGGAGCCTATATCGTGCACGATAATTCTTTATCTATTTCAATTTATCGCAAAGCGTAAATGTAACAGTACATCCATCTGCATGAAATAGCTTTTATGATATTTAATAGCATCTATTATCTTTCCACGACGAAGGATCGTATGTGCACAATTAGAATTTTCAAAGTCGGTTAACTGAATTGCTACTATGTTAGATTTACTTTTTATTGTTTTGAGAATGTTTATTGGGACTGACAGTGATCGTTTAAACATAAATGAAAAATTTTCATTCGCAAACTCTCAAAATCATCTGATATCTAGGGGTGGTCCCTTTTCGTCCTCGTTTTTTTTACGGACATCGGTCGGAGAAGTCCATTCCGAACTTCAGTTTCCGGATGTTCGGAATGAAAACGCCGGAAGGTCGGAATGAAAAAGACCAGGTGTTCGGAATGAAAGTCGTCTAGATGTTCGGAACGAAAAAGTACAGGATGTTCGGAAGAGAAAATAATTTTTTTATAACATAGTTTATTTTCTTTTATTTCCTAGTATAGTCTTTCACAAAAAAAGGCATAAGACAACAAAAGTTTATACAAGTGAGAGAATAAATAACTTTTGTAAGAAAAAAATTTTATGTCTAATGTTTTTTTGCAGCATGTCTTGTTTTTTTCTTTTTTGGAATTTGTTTAATATTGGCATCATCTGTTTCGTCTACTTTTTCTTTCACTTAATGAACTGCTGGCTGAACATTTATGAGAATTATTAGTAAATTTTTTGTTACCAGCACCTACCCTCTATAAAACAGAGAAGTTTATAGTTTTACTACTCATTCCCACTATAAAACATACACCAAAATTCATTTCCAGCATTCAGTATTTTTTCGTTCCGAACATCGGTCATTTTTTGTTTCGAACATCTGTTACTTTATGTTCCGAACATCCTGTAGGTTTTCGTTCCGAACATCTGGACGGTTTTCATTCCGAACATCCGGAAAATCGATTTTATTTTTTTATATCCGATGTCGAACATCCGGTCAAATAACCTGATGTCCGGAAGAGTGAAGACGAAAAGAGGCGCACCCGATATCTACTGCTCGATCTATGAGTCTAGCCCTATTGAATATTAAATTCATCTGATATTTCTATTGATCGAAAATTATTTGCATTCTCTTGGCTAACTGACTAAAACGTTTACATCAGAGAACGGAAATGCGTGACTCGATTTTTCAGTGAGAAACTCTGTTTTTCAATATTATATGATTACTTATTAAAAGTATTTAATGTGCCATACTATAGTTATTCATTGACATTATCTTTTGTGAAACACGATCTGAAAGGAGTGTTGAAGTATATCGGGCAGAAATTTGAGCCCATTCCCCTCCCCTCCCCCCTCACAGACCGGGACAGATAAATAAATAAATAAAATCCTCTGTCAATCTGTGATGATCTCTACTGACTCCATAGATCAAAATACAGACCGAAAGGCTGCATATATGATTACAGACAGTGGCAGAAAATCTACAAAGATTCACAGATCGTGGTAGACAGGTTCTAGCAAAGGAGTTCCATCGTGCTTCACATTTTAATCCCACAGGAATTGCGCTAACAGCTTTTTATTTTCGAAGACGAACATGTTTATTACTCGACAATAGAATTCATGAATTCTGCTATATCTAATTCGGTTCGATTTTGACTATTTCTTATAGCTGTCATTCCATCCATTGTCTGCTCAGCAATTATTCTTTATCGTATACCTCTCTAGTAGAACTCGACGACTTACGATCAAGAACCATGTTATTATTCTTCTTCTATTCAATAGTTTAATCTATGAACTGATAGATATTTCATTATTTTTCAAATATTACCGCTTAGACTCTGTCTCGTCTGCTACACCAAGCGTATGCACCATGTGGATCTTCACTGATGAAGCACACTGTATACTGCTTCAACAATGACTATTGCTTGAACATCAATTGAGCGGCATATACTGATATTTCATAGTCACTGGGTATCTACCCCCAAACGACGTTTTCTCATTCATTACATTTCTATGAGAGAACTGGTCTGTTACATCCTACTATTTCATTGCTTTCCCATCATAATTCCACCGTGCACAAACACATATGATTATATGCAAGAGATATGTGACCGTCCATTATGTTTTCACAATATGAAGTTGATTGGCACTTGAGATAGTATTGCACGTAATATTATGCCAACTCTAGTGATTGTAATCTTTAGCATTTTTTTACTTGTACGAGTTCTACTTAAAAATCATCGTATGCGTAAAGCGTTTCAATGGCGAAAACACCGAAAAATGGCGATTCAATTGTTGTCAATTTCTTTTCTCTTTATTCCATATATGTGTATTGAATTAGCACATTTATGTTGTGAATCTCAGCTATTTAGTGATCGTTTTGAAGAATATGCTGAGTCCTTTCCGTATTATATCAAGTTTCTCATTCCGTTCGTGTACCTTGCTTCACTAATGGATAACTCATGGCGAATCAAGAGCATTTTCCCATGCTGGCGCCGAACAACACAAACAGTTTATCCAACAGTATGACATACTGCAGCTTTTGTGACCCGATAGTTAAACACAATAAAATTCACGAACTAAGCTTATCTATTGGACGATATATTCCTTTTTGCTTATACCAAAATAGTTACGTCATTCGCTAGATCTACGTAATCTATAAAAACAGGCAATTTATCTGCCTAAAAACTTTTCATGTTTGCATTCTAAGAATGCACCAAGAAGCCAATAAAATCTACTGGAATCAATTAATTTCTTTTTTGTGATATACTTCTGACAATTTATTTAACTAAATCACTGGTGAGTGCTCATTTTTTTTTCGCTAAAAACTCTTAGCATCAAAATAATCCCATATACAACGTTACAAAAATATAATAGAACCATGGATAAGATTTCATCTACAATGACTCAAAAAGAGAAATTGTTTTATGGCAGCAGAATCGAAACGGCATCTACTATCCAGTTAGCTTTGACCATAAAGCGAAATACTTGACTCGAGTGAAAAATGATGGGATAGTTACTACTCTTGATAGAAATTTCAAACAAGGAAAATCATTTGTTGATTAAGTTGCGTTGCTGGTCGGTTCATGTTTTTCGCAGTGTCAAACCGTATCAACAAGTATTGTACTTAATGATGTTAGTAGGACAGCAAAATATTTTGTGCAGATTGTTTTTTGGCTTCACAATAATTGGAAAAATTCATGTCACATACAAGTTTTACGCTTTTAACAATGAAAATGTGAAGAAAAAGTTATGCCCGGCAGGGGATTTTATTTCTATTGTTATTCTGTTTGAGGTGAAATCTCAAAATATTCACATAGAACTACACAACTAGCATCATTTGTCATCAAACCGAAAATAAGATAAAGATGGACAACAGTAAAAGCAAGTCTACAGTTAATGACTCCACCACATGCATCGTGTGGATGTGGCAACCGAACTCAGATCCGCATATGAAGTCACAACCAGAGGAATGAACCAGTTACTCAAGCGAACAAAGCTCGATAATTGCAGAGGCCTTTCAGGCCAACCGAACCCTTGCTGAACTAGATCAGTATTTCATTGATTTCAAACTCTATGCTCAGATATCGAAGAAAGATTGCTAAAAAAAAGAGCTGTTAAACGACTGGCGTGTACAATTGAAAATAAGGCTCAACAAAAGGAACTCGCGATATCCAATACTGAAGATACGTAAACACGCCATCGAGATCGTTTCGTTGACAGTGCATCTGCACTTTTGTGAACATACAGTGGCTCGAACGCCAATATTGTTGCAAAAGAAAACTATGTTTGCATACTCTTGAGTGATTTTGCAATCCTCCTAACAAATATTCCTGTGGTGGAAAAAATAGTGAGCGATTAATATATTGGCTGTGTTTGGCACTTTATCGATGAGCCTACTCGTACGCATGATTCCAGTTATTTGTTACGTCTCTACACAGCTGAAACCGACTTCTATCGGCTGTTGAACGAAGTTGTTGCCACTTTTTTCGACGCTCAAACACGAGTCACATTGAAAGAATCTTCCTAGTAGCCAATGTGCTTTGCGGATGTTGTCAGTTGGGATACCTCACTCGACCAATTCAGATGGGCTGAAGGTGTTACTTATCAGGGCATGGGTGTAACCGGGAACGATTTTTCCAAATATGAAGTGGCAGAAAAAGTTATGAATAGATCCTTTCTGTCGACGTCAAAAGAGCGAGATGTAGCTGATAAATTCATCGCCATTTCAGCTACTAAAGGTAAAATTACTGTTTTGTGCACCTATAATATAACTGATAGACGTGCTGCGCTCGATACACATTCGGTATCAGAGTTTTCTGACGAACAAGAAGTTATCATTGTACCTTGGATGGCACTTGTCGTAAATACCTGTAAAAGTGGTCCATTGATATCCCCTGACTACCTGAAGTTTATCACAAAAACAAACATCAATATTAGATCGTTGATGTCGATGTAAGTGACTATGAGTGCAGTCATTGATACCTCAAGTGAAGATGTGTACACTCATCGGAAAACTCTCTAGGCAAGTCGTACGTTTCACGACTCCGCAATTGATATTCTTGAAAATATCTCAGTTGCTATAATATTTACGAGGCCACACATCGGAATCTTTTTTTCATCGTAAGAAACTGATGCGGTGCAACAAAACCTAAGCTAATTTTTTTTATGACAGTAATAATTTCATGAAATATTTTTCGTTTAGTTTAAATATTTAACTAATTTTGTATATGCATAGCTATTGTTTCAAAGATGTCGCTCTAATACAAAACTATTTCTTACAATTTATGATTCATTCTGCTATGTATAGACGTATGTGTGCGTGCGTTATGTCATGTTCTGCTTATCTATCGCATGATTCGTTTCCACTTTTTGTTGACGTAGTTATTTGCTTACCTGTACTTGTCATTTCTTACCGATGATTGATCGATCAGGTGAGTCTAAATTTTTTTATCGATTGTGTGCGCTTTTATTGAGAGTGATTAATATTTCGGATGGTATTATATGTCAAAATGATAAAAATACTTTTTTCTTAGTATTCTAGATGAGTGATCGAGACGATTTTGCTGAATTAGTTGGTGAGGATAGCAGTTTTAGTTAGATTTTCTTAAATTAAAATATTTCTTATATTATTATAGCTAGTGCACGAAATGTGACAAAATGTCCGTCGTTTTATTTTCATGGTCGTATTCGTTATGGGACAAAAGGTGAAAAAGTCGAAGACAGATTTTTGGTAAAGAAAAAACAACACAAATCAACAGTGTTTAACATTCATTTATTTGCTTAACTTTTAGTGTACGGAGGCTGCCCGCGTGTATATTTGCTCAGTCAAAATACCTGTTAAAGTATAACACCATACTTTTTGGCAAGAAAAGAAAAGAAATCAATTTTCTCCTTTCTTTTTTAGATCGAATCACAGTTTAATATTCTATCGATTAAAGGAATAGAACGATTAAGCGATTCACATGTGAGTTATCGGAAGCAATCTTATTTTCTATATGCTTTATTATTATTCATAAAAACAAATTAGGTTATTATTGAAACGGATGTAAAACAAAGTCATTCATTATATGGTTTTCATGATAAAGCATCTTTGCAGCCATTTCTTATTATTCTTATTCGAACGATCCGTACTGTTTTCCCTCATCACTTACAATCTATGTACGAATATTAGACAAAAAAAAATGTATTTCAAATCATATCTCTTGTTTATTTTTCTCTCTAGCGTGGACATTCGTCCAGAGAATGAATACGATAGATTAGTGCGTTTATCAAATGAATATTTTGAAGATAAATTAAGTGATATTCATATTTGTGGCGGTTTCTCGATACGTTATGAATGTGCTTGTGATTTTTATCAAACTCCATTGCATCGATCAGTACAAAATGTAAGTTTTAATTTGGAAACATATCATAGATTTCAATAGACCTACTATCTACAATACTTATATTTTATACGCACATGATGAAATGAATTTGGTTTAATGAATAATGATAAAAATCTTGAGTTTATTTATACATTATATTCTATTCTATTAATTAACAAGTACGAGCGTGTTGGGTTTCATAGAATAATATTTTCTTTTATTGATAAAATTCATGAGGTTGAAACGCAATATATATATATATATATATACAAATTTTTGGAAGAAAAATGAAAAGAGTTATAGACGAAGACTTTTTCAATATTGAAAAAAAAATATAAAAATCGGTAATAGAGTGCATGTTTGACAAAAGTTCTATTCGTTAGTTCATTTCATTTTTCATTATCGGATGTTACCCTGTCAAGCTGATCACAATGAACATAAACCTTGCTTTCATTGACCCTTTGCATATTTGTTCCATTGTGATAATTTAGTCCTTGTGAATGTTTGAATGGAATCTTAAAAAAAATTTATTTAGCTTGTTGATACAGTATTCGCACATCGAATATCACGTGAATTTACATTTCGTGCATTCGAATCTTATACTCAAAAAGATTGGTTACCAATTATTCGTGCACTACGTCATAATGATTGGTTTACTAAATTGACAATTGAAAATATAAAATTGGTTTGTTTATTAAATAAAATTTCTTGCTTTATCTTTGATTTGTTTTTCTCTTAAGTCAACGGAATGTGCCGAAGAACTTTTTGCTGTATTGCGTCTAAATAAAACAATAAAAGATCTTGTTTTATCGAACTGTGGACTAAGACAGTAAGCTATTATATTTATTAACGCAGAAAAAAGATTTCTTTTTAAACTTCAAGAGACTTCTATGCACGATTTGCTTCTCATCTACCTGCTACCTACATTGAAAACATTGATTTATCGAATAATGCATTTGAAGATAAAGGTAAATTTATGACATTGTTTAATTGCCGAGACTTTTTTTCTAAGTCCAAGGAGAATAAATTTTGACAATATGAATTGAAACGGTAACATGATCTTAGGCATCAGTCGTTCGAATTCTACTAAAATTAAGCTTAGTCGAATTAATTTGCATTCTGTATAATTGATAAAACTTTAAATATTAAAAAAAAAAGGAGCAGCGAATCTTTTTAGTTGTATTTTTCTATGAATCAAACATAGATATCCCTTCGAATTGTATGCATTTTCTAGCTTGTTAAGCTTCTTTCAGTAGGAGGAATACTCATGTTTGATCCTATGATCGTTAACTTCATCATTTCACATTACTCTATTTAAGGTTTAAACGTATTGAGCACGACATTACAACAACGTAAACTACCCCTTCGCTCTGTCAATCTTCAATCATGTTCAATTACACATAAAAGTTTATCTCTTTTTAATGCAACTTTGGCTAATAATAGCTATTTATTGAAAAGTCTTAAAATTCTTAATCTATCTGGAAATCGTATTAAAGACGAAAGCGTAAGTTAGACATTTCGAGAAAAAAATAATTTAAATGCTTTTCTTTTTAGTGTGTTACTGTTTTATTTTCTAATGGTGAAAATGTGCTAGAAGAATTACATTTAAGTGATATTGAATTCAGTCTTGACTCGGTAAATTAATATAAATAAGTTTTATACGAATCTAAATAAATATGATTTTTAGTTTTTTAATACATTGTTGTCGTCATGTTGTAAACTTCGTCGCTTGCATATAACTTCAACAAAATCTTCTACTCCACTCACAATACCCGGTGCTGTGAAATTCTTTTTCACAAAAAATCAAACGTTAGAAATCTTGCAAATATCAAATGCAAATTTATCAGTAGACTTTCTCAGGTAGAATCAAGAATAGTGCCTATTCGAACAGACAATTTATTCTTTTTGAATGCCAATTTAGAGAATTATTTGATGGTCTTTATTCGAACAATTATTTGAAAAATCTTGATTTACGTCTTTCTGGAAACCCACTTGAAGCATTTCTTCGTGAACATGGACCTCATTTTGCAACTATTCCTTGTCTAACTTACCTTGATATTAGTGGATGTGGTAAGACAATTATAATTCAAAAGAACAAGGCCTCTTTGTATAATAAATCATCTTTCAGCAGTAAATATTTGAACCCTAGTCAATTAAGAGATTCAATGGAAAATCTACAGAAGTCTTCATGAAAACAATTTATTATAGAACTTTCATTCGAGTTCAATAAACATAAATGCCTATGATTAAAAATTTAGTTTGCTATCTCGTCTTGATCAATCGATCATCATTGCGATATTTCACATAGAAACGATTTAGATTAGAAACCAATTCGATTTTTTTCTCTGTTTAGATTTGGATAATGAAGTTGTACCATTATTAGTCGAATTGACGAGAAATCAAAAATTGAAATCACTTCATATAGGCAAAAATTTCACTAATATAAAACCAAAGTAAATCATGATGTATATTCAAAAGAATTACTATTTTGAATTTTTGTTTTTAGAAATCTATCACGAATAATGACTGCTTTGAAAGACCTTGCCGAATATAGTGTAAATAAAGATAATGAAAGAAATGAAAAGAAAACATCTATTGAATGAAATTTTCTAGAAACTTGAATTTTTATCGATCGCTGATTCGCGATTAAGAGAAAATGTAGCAGACATTCTTCTGCCATTAACTGATAATACATCAATAAGAACTCTTGATATTCGGTAAGATAAAATTCAGAAATTGATTCTGCTAATATGGTTGATTTTACATTTTAAATAGAGGAAATACAATGGGCGATGCTGGCGTACGAGCATTGACTTATGTATTACAAATTAATCGGCATTTACATACAATATTTTATGATCGGAATCTTCTTTCTTTGAACAATTTTGAAGATATTGTTAATGCTTTGCAAGAGTATGTATGCGATTTATTTTCATGAACTGAACATTAAATTTCAATAAGAAAAACATTCGAAAGTATTGATTTCAGACGTTTAATATCCAAGAAATTTTTCCTAAAATAGAAGTAAATCAATTTGTCTTGTTGGTCTGCTATATACTTTAAAGGGTTGTCTTAATAATTGCTTTTGTGATTTGTTTGCTAAACAATGAATACTCATATTTTTGTCATGAAGCTAACTTGACAGTAGTTTCTTCTTTTTTTCGAAACACTTCACACTGTACAAAGAATAAGATTTCAGACGCCAATATTAACAATTTCTTAATGGAGATAGTTTTCTGAATTCTCTATCACTTTATAACTCGAGAGAGAAAATATCTATTTCTAAAAAGTACTACGCTTTCTTTCCGCCTTTGTTGGTATTCTGAGAGATGCGCATTTCTACTGAGTTATTCCTTTCGGGTATGCATCCGTTTCTGTACTCGTCTAACTAAGACTATCGTGCCTATTTAACTAAATACATATCCATAACTCTCTACTTTTAATTTTCTTACAGAAATAATGTTATTCAGTATTTACCGGTGCCAATTACGGATATTATCCTAATGAAAACGTCAGAAAAAGAGCGCATGGAAAAATTGCAATCTTTAATGGTCAAAGTATTTAAATTTATGTTCATTTATTTTCTTTGTTAATAATATTCTTATGTTTTAAGCTTGATTCTCTATGTTTACGAAATCAACAACGAGATAAAAATTCATCTTCAACTGATTCTTGTCTTGTAACAACAACAATCGCTAATTTAGCTACTGAATTAACAATGGCATGGGAAAATCAACAACAACTATTTGGTGACCAAGTATCACTTGAATATATTCAATCATGTGCAAATCGAGCAAATAATAAAAATGATGAAATCAAATCAATTTTAACGCGACCAGCACACATTCATGAAGTAAATAAATATATACGTGAACTATTTTAATTTAATATCAAAACAAATTATTTATTAAGGCTTCATCTGAATTGTATAATTTATATCTGGCTGAAGAGGAACGTTTAAAAGATGAATGGAATGATATGTGCAAACTATTCGAACAAAGATTATTGAAAACGCAAGAAAATTTATCGAAAAAATTCTATCAATCATTTAAAGAACAAGCATTAATTGCTTCTAACGATGTAAATAAAGAAAATTCTTCAAATTTTGTCTTTAAAAATTGAATTAAAATTTTCACTTAGAAAATTCAAGAAGAAATTCGAACACATTTTTCAAAATCAAACAATAGTATAAATCATTTATTGTACACTGATATGCCTGATAGAATAGGAACATACACACGTGAATGTTATATTAATGCTGCAACATGTTTACAAAAACGTGCTTATGATGTTATGAATGGCAAGGCGACTGATATGCATGAGCAAATGGTAAGATTTTACAATAAAAAATTTATTCTTCGCCATTAAAACAAGAAACATGAGAATATTTTCAATTTTAGAAATCCACCATATTGCAAACAGCGGCTTCTTCGCCATCATCAACAGCAGATGGACAACACCATACACCAACATCTAGTAAATCTATTATAATTTCATAGAAAACTTTTTTAAAAATTCCTCTTTATTAACAATAGCACTTGATCGTTTGGTTAATCGTGGTGCTCAAGTTGTTCATCGTCTTGCTCAAAAAAAAACGAACACTCAACCAGATGTTGTCGATGACACTATGAACTCTCGAGCATTAAAACAAGCTGAGTCTACTGAATATGTTACAAGTAATCGTGTATTATTTGATTTCAGTGTGAAAATAAATATGAAATTTAGATCCATCGCCAAAAGCTTCTACACCAGCATCGAAAGATAATCGTTTATTAGGAAATACACAAAGTAAAGATTCGACTCCTCCACTGGCAATATCACCAAAACCATCATCAAATGCTAATCATCGTCGGACAGTTCTAGTTACTGCCAACGAACAAGAGTATAATCCAGTTTATGATAATTTTTCTGTTTTAAATCGAACGAAAAAACAAGATAATTCGTTCGAAGATGAAGGTGATCGTATTGAAAATGATTTATTAGATTTGGTCAAACAAGAACAAGACAGAGAACACAGACGAAATATACCGCCTACAGTACCCAATAAAAAACGAATGGCATTATTAGGACAAGAGGATAATCTTGAAGTTGAACCAACGGCAAAATTAGTTCATCTAGGTGCGTAAATCAACTAGCTACGATAATGCTTTAGACCAACAAATGAATTAATTATGAACTAGAGCCGAAATATGTATACATAAAGATAGACGTAGTTAAAATCATTTGATTTCTTACTATAAAATTTATTATCTATTCAGTTTATATTCATACAAATGTGTCTTAAAAATTCCCTTTTGATCCGTGGATTTTCTTATGTCGAATATTATTTTTTGAATTAATTTTTCTATTAAAGCTAAAGATCGACCTCGCCGTGGCAATGTTCGACCGCCAGTGCGGAAAACAACAGATGGTGTTTCACCTGATAGTTCATCTGATGGTGGTCTTGATAATGATGATAATAGCCTAGGAGATGCGCTACCAACATCAACTACTGAATCATCCAATGCAAATCTTCCTTATATCTCCAATCTTGATCCATCAACAACAGAATTACCACTAAAGTAAGTGAACGTAGCGTTGTCTTTTCGTTGAATGGAGTTGAATGAGCTATTCGGAAAAGAAAAAGAAATCTTCTCTCCGATAGACAACAAGACAAAATAAAATAAAATAAAATAGTTAGTGAACAATTGCATGCGACTACTCTCACCACTTGCCTATCGGGAAAGAAAGATTGAATCAATGAACCTTGCTGCATGTATTTTTCATTTCTATTCTACAAGTTATTCATTTTCTTTTTGTTGTACTCGAAATTTGTTCTTTTCGTTGCAATATTTAGAACAGCAACCAAAAATAAAACAGCATTGTTACCGACAACCACACTACCACCACCAGTCCCTACTAAAAATTTACAACGAACACCATCGTTCCAGACACGTCTTGCAACAACTCAACAACAACAAACATCGACACCCTTATTAACAACGAATCTTTCATCACAAATTATAAATTCAAATTCAACACAAGAATCACCAGAATCAAAATTTTCAATGTCAATGAGCCCACCGGCATCGTCCGCATTAACGAATAAAGATGATCAAAAGGACTCATATAATTCATTAGATAATTTATCATCACAAGCACCACCAGTAGTACCTCGAACAGGCAAAGTTGCGCTTGGTACTCGTGTGCTTCCAGTACTAGATCCCACTGGAGAAGGACCGGTGACTAGATTAAGACATTATCAATCAGACAAAAAAGGTATATTTCGTATTATCTCTCGCTAATTAAATTATATTCTAGTCAATGGGGGATATCGAAGAGCTATCTTTAAAAAATTGAAATGATTCTTGATAATTTCGTTTCCTTTCTCTTACAGCTAATTCATCTTCAGCAGAGAATCAAGGAGGACCCGATGGAACATGTGGCGTGGGAGATTCATCAATATCGGAAGATAACGAACAGTATAAACGTAAGATTCGTGTATCTCTAAGTAACGTATTTAATGAACGAGTTTAAACATTTTGACAGGTTTATCAGTGAGAGAACGAACTCGTATGTTCACTACAAATAGTTCTCCAATGGCGCCAGGTGATAAAAAGACATCCAATGTAACAGGTAAATAATACAACTGAGGCTGTTCTTTTTCAAAAATTTTACCTTCCAGGTGTTGTAAATGAAAAATAAAATCTCGCGTAAGATTTTCTGTCGCTTTTTCATGCTTCGATTAACATCTATATATGCTTTTTATTATTATTATTATAAAACTTCTACTCACAAACAAACATTTATCTTTATGTGATATTACTATAAGCATTTATTCGTTTTAGTTACATCACCGTGTACACCACGGACTCGTCGACAAATAATGGGACAAGTGAATTAATTTTGTTGATTGACACAATTCCAATATTTTTCTTTTCTTTTTATTCTCTCCGTATTTATTTACTATTGTTTTCATAATTTTATTTTCTCATTAATGTCTAACTTGAATGTTTACTAAAACAAGATTTCATCTCTCATAATTTTCAAAGATCATTCCTTATCGTGATTATTTATATTTGATCAATTTTGTTTGTTCATTGGTGCCCATCCATCCTTTATTTTTCGTTTCTCATCCTTAACCTTTTATTTTTAACAAAGCAACATGCTTCTTCCTTTTTATATTATGTAAAAATAGAAAACAAACTGACGTAGCTATACTGATTCATGCTCTATTTGTTTCTTATTCGGTTATGTGTTTGTTCTTTTTTTATTTTATTTTATTTTATTTTGTTTTATTTAATATGATAACAAGAAATAACAGACAGAAGAAGAAAAACATGTACAGTTTTGTTTTGGACGAAGAAATCGTCACTCGGTTCGACAAAATTTTCAGAAAATGTGTAGATGTCAATCAGAATAGAATTCAAATGTGTACGTCCGCCTATATCTATGTCTTCTTTTATGCGTGGGGACTAGGGTGGCTTGTAAATTATTACAATAGCTCAATTAAATTCTTAATTTAAGAAATCAATTCTAAAGATCCCGAAGTCTGCGTTGAAATAATGTATCATTTTTTCCTTCAAAATTCTGATTGGAATCAAATAGCACATGGTATGAAGGATGTATTTATTGTTCTGTTTTTTTTCTTCTATCGTTAATACATGCCTTATGAATCAAAATTGAAAGCATACGTATATGTTGGGCATCTGTTTAATAAAGAATATTTAAATAAATATAGTATAAGGTTTCGTATAGATGTCCGATCATTGGATTGAAATTTTAATAGGCTTGGTAAAAAATTAACTTTCCATTTTCTATTTTGTTCCTGTCATTTGAAGTATTTGTTTCATTTCGTATTGTTTTCTTCTAACTGAAGTATTATTTTTGTGATGCACAACGAACAACGTAGTAACTGGTGGGGGCCTGATTCGAAAGACTCAAAGATACATGAAAAAGAAAAAAAAGAAGAATTATGGCATGATCAATCAAAGCGATATGACCCGGAATTTCAAAAGTTAGATCACTTATATGTTTGCTTAGCAACATTTCCCGAACCGATGTACATTTTTTTCAGAAGTTCTTATTCTTATTCAACAGCTATACTGCGTGGTATTCTTCTAGGTATATTAGTCGGCAGTGTGGCATTGGCAACAATTCTGACATTGTATTTAGAGGAATCAGGTAGATATATATATTGGATTTTAATTTCATGAGATATGGCATCTCTATCACCCCAAATGTCAGTATCATGGTGTCGATTTTATTAGGCATTTACAAAGCTTAAACCAAAACTCGGCTCGAGGCACAAGTTTTCACTTGCATCCAATCTTTTTTTCAGAGCACTAACTTTATTGTCATATTTCCAACACATGCTAGCCTTCATCTTGATAATCATGTGGTTGTGACTAATAACATCTGTGAATGCGTAATAGAAGCATGTTTTTAGTGCGATGATTTTCGTGAAGTCTAAGTTTAAAGCAAATACTATGAGCTCTAAAATAGATTGTTTGCGGGCATGATAAAATGCCGACACACTCGCTGATACACATACAACACACTGTGGCGTACTAATACGTCGATATCTCCTGATTAGCTTATTTTTAGCTCAGATATAACTTACGTATCTACTGTAGAAATATGTGCTAAACCCGTAAGACTAGTTGAGTAAGGTCGTTGGTGGCTTATGTACAATTCCTCATAAGCATGAATCAGAAAGAATGGTATCCTCTAAATGGTAGGGTCTTAAACACAGCCGCGTATTCTCGCTATATTCTTCGATTAAAGTCATACCTTCTAATGTGCAATCATGATATCTCTCTCTCTCTCTCTCTCTTATCCGAGACCTCATCATCACGAAGAAAGATTAATCTATCTGCAACTGTCATATTTGGCATGAAGTGTCAGAGAATAAATATCCTTGCGTTTCACATTTACTCCTCAGAAAGAATGGTAAAATTTTTGAGCTGGCATCTACTTAATGAAGTACTTTTCCCACATTTTTAATGGAACTCGTTTTTCCAAAACATCCTACTTTATTCTTTTACGAAAGAAGTTTTTGGAACACAGTGTTATCAGTGCGGAATGGATGCCACTATTGAAAAAGTCTTTATATCCTCTGTACGAGAAATGGATTGATGCATGTATGGATTTCTAGTTTTGAACGCTAACTCGATCTCATAACATTCGTTTGCAGTATGTAAAACCTGCGATAATACTGTCTCTATTTCTCATACATCAATGAAACTGTACTACAAATTAGAACTGATTGACAAAAAGTGCATCGGTGAAGCCAAAATAAAAGTCAACATAGATATTTATGTACATGCAACCATGAGAAGTTTTACTATCCATTGCATGCATCCCATAGAAGATCTAATTTTTTCGAAGTAAAAACGGGTCGAAACATTTTAGAGGCCATATAGAAATTCATTGTTAGCTAAATTTTTCGAAATTTTCTGCTTGTTAAAATACTGATAAGATATCTCCAACATTTTCTTTTATAGTAACAACGACCACTAGCACAACAAGTACGACAGCTACTACAACAACGACAACAACAACCACTACAACCACTACAACGACTACAACTACAACAACAACCACTACAACCACTACAACCACTACAACGACTACAACTACAACGACTACAACAACTACTGCGACAACAACCACTACAACTACAGAAACTACGACAACGACCACAGCAAGTACATTAAACATCCTAATTCTTCCTTAGGCTAATCATCCAATGATTTAATCTCCACAAGATTTACACATAGCGCAGATCGAGCCAAATTTTTAATTTCCGTCTTTTATACGTCATCTGATACAGAACTTTACAGTAGTGAAGAATGTATGCCCCTTACTTTAATTTAAAGCTTCCTTCAATTTGAAACATTGAATCATATTGACGTGTTTAAAAAGACCTGGTTTTCGTAAAATTGAAGTTTTGAACTTCTCGATCAATTTAGATAGTTCCAAAAAAAAATACTCTGGATTGTCATAAAATTCTTACTCGATCTTCGCTCTGTGTGAATCTTCGTAACAGAATGAACAATTTTTGTATTACTACAGTTTTCTGGAGTTATTTCGAGCACTTTTGTCGTTACTCTGCCATTGAAATCCAACGACATCCATTTTATACACATGCCCAAGCCTAAGCTAGAACATCCGTGTAATTAACAAAATATTTTCTGTCAATAAGCTTAAAATAAGACTGTAATGATAAAATTGAATACAACATTTTAAAACTAATGTTCGCTAAGTAAGACGATATGTTTAGGTCATAATTATTCCTAAAAGTAAAACTGTTGTTTTTTAAGCAACTCTGGCAGATTGCTTTCATTCTGCTAATCATCATTAACCACCCCCCTG